>JAKWIY010001542.1:0-18783 GCA_027704805.1 Solanum corneliomulleri | reverse complement strand
TGGCCTCAAAACATCAGCATGGGGTTATCTACAATTCCGGAGTGACTCTGAAAACTCCATAGCGAATAATCAGATAAAATTCCAAGCATCAGTTTCAACGAAATTTGTTAAGCCTAGTACGACAAGACTTGACAGTGACTTTTTTATCCAGATACTATTTCTCAAAAAATTGTTTCTTGTAAATTTTCCCTATTACGTTTCATTTGTTTTGGCATAAAATATTTTTTCTTATCTATCAAGAGTCAGGAGATCGGGAAATCAACAGGAGATAGCAGGACAAGGAGCAGATGAAGAAATTGACACAGATTAGTTTGTTTTTAAAACTAATTTTTTTTTGTGGACGCAGGTTTATAGATTTGCTCTGGAATAAACAAATTCCTATGAATGAATATGGAGAAGTCAGAGGAGGAGAAAACTATCATAGAATCAATAGTTTTCCTAGAAGCAGGAAGCATTTTATATCGCTTATGTCGGAGAATTGGGAATATGAATTGTTAATTTCAATAAATTTCCAACAACATGAATTTTATAAAGAACAACCAGCAAGATTCGAAGGTGAATAGAGCGATAATCTCAAGAAAGAGTTTACGGTTTCCGTAAAGGACGTCATTTGCATTATAATGTCGGATATGGTATTATGCACTACCTGGAGGGGAGTTATTTTATTATCAATCAAGACGATATACTATCTGGAAGTCATTCTACCATTATCATCATTGGAGACGATATGATTATCCAGGGAGCACCCAAAAGATTACTATGTTGCTCGATTGAAGCACTATCTTCATTTGGTACCAAGGATGACATCAAGAGTTAATAGTCTTGCATTACGAGTCAATACCCATGCATCGTGGATGATCATGTATCGTGAGTAAATATCCATGCATCGCGGAAGATCATGCATTGCGAGTTAATATCCATGCATAGAGGAAGATCATGTATCACGAGTCAATATCCATGCTGCGGAAAATCATGCATCGCGAGTTAATATTCATGCATCGCGAGTTAATATCCAAGAGTCGCGAGAAGATTTCATACCTTGCAGAAATTTATGCATCGCGAGAAGATTTCATACCTCACAGAAATTTATTCATCGCGAGAAGATTTTATACCTCGCATAAATTTATGCATCGCGAGAAGATCCCGTGCCTCGTTGAAGTTTATGCTCACTAGAAGATTCCATGCCTCGTTGAAATTGATGGATCACGAGAGGATTCCATACCTCGCACAAAGTTATACATAGTGACAAGATTTCATACCTCACAGAAATTTAAGCATCGCGGGAAGATATCCATGCCCCGTAAGAAGTCATGCACTGCCAGAAAAGGAAAACGGGCAGCCCAAGAGAAATATTTTTCCATCGGCATCAGATACATTCATTTTATTTATGATAAAAGTAAACACCAAGAAGAGCATCGAAGAAGGCACCAAGATAAATATCAGCGCTGCATCATCTTCCACTTATGTCTACATCAGATGAAGAGTACATTGACATCAAGAGAAGTAGTGGCATTGAATCAACTTTTATTTATGTTGACATCACATGAAAAGTGCATTTAAGATTGCATTGCAAACATAAGACATAAGCTTTATTTGATTTACGTCCAACCGATCGAGGTGACGTCAAATTAAGAAGGAGAACAACTAAGTGTTGACACGGTAAAAGACACTGTCTCCCATTTAAATACATTTTTATGCTAACAAGTATTATCTCAGTCTTTGTCGAGAGCATCCGAAATAATGAATTCTCCAAAACATACCACGGGTGCAGACGACATAAAAAAGAATGCAGCACAACGTGGAACTTTTTCATAGTAGCGAACTAGGACACGGTCAAAAGAGGAATATCAAACTCTTAGGACGCGGGGAGAGGAGCGACTTCCACTACAATCAAACCACACCCCTATCATAAGGCATGTGTTTTTTTTGTTTGTCAGCTTCGATTTGGCATCCGGAAATTTAGGTATTGCCGGAGGCAAATTTCCAATATGAGTGACAATGCACCAAGAGCTTTGTAAATTATGTCCGTGTGAGTTTTTAATTATGGGTGTGAAGTACAACACATTCATGACTAAGAGATTACACATCTCTTTTTCATACTCGATTTATTTTGTCACTTGTCCAGAACCAAAGGTTATCTAGCGTAATAGATTTCCTTTCTAATCGATTGAGTCAAACTCCAAAAAGCCTGATTCCTAAGTAATAAGGATATGTATGCAAGCTAAATTCGGCTGTATTCCAACAGTCGCTCTTATATCTTATTCTCGAGCATCTCGGTCTTTTATAATTTAGTATTGGGATGTCTTTTGAATTTTTTCAAAAATTATGTGTTAAGTCAAGCGTATTGAACTATAAGTGGCTTGAATTCTCATATAGCCTAAGATATGTAGGAAACCCATTTTTGAGGTCGGGCCACGATTCGTGAAGTCCGCACCCTTATATTTTTCTTAAAGATGAATATGTAGTCGGTCAAAATTGGTTGGGTCAATTTCATTTTCATCGAATTTCTTGCATCAATACAAGTAAAATACGGGACCTTTGTTGAAACCCAAATTTTGACCTCCTCGATATAATTAACTAGCGAGCTTCTCGAGTTTAACTAATTCAAAATATTATTTTTATAAATTAGTATATATATATATAATATATATATATATATATATATATATATATATATAATATATATATATATATATATATGAGTAAGATAAATAATAGTGATAAATAAAATTTTAGATTGCGAGTTATTTAATATAAGGTTTGACACTTCTGATATTGTTTTAGCTAGTGTGTGCCTTATATAATTATTCGTATGGGTTTTTACATATTAATTTTCAAAAATGTAAAATAATATTAAGAGTAGTAATACTTGGTTTTGTATAAATACTTGGTTAATTATTCTAGCTTATATTTTGAATCTTTAGTTTATTTTTGAATTCTTTTTTTGTTAACCTTAAGAAGCTTGTTAATTAATTATATTAGTTCGTCTTATTTTTGAACTTGAATCAAATTGGACAATTACATTTTTATTTGGCTAAATTGGTAACTTTCTTAATTAGAAGACCAATTTTAGGCTATTTATTGGTCAATCTCCAATCATCCGGCTTTTCCCCCATTTCCAATTTTTTAGAAGCCCATTAATCTCCTCCTCAACCTTTTCTTTACGCCAAATTAGCCCTCCCCATTTAATTCAAATATCCCAGGCCCATTTCCCTTTTATCCGTCCCATCCCACTCCAAGAAAAATCAGTAGCCCCCTTAATTTCAATATCAAAATATCCAGCCGACTCCCCCTCCCCTTTCCCCTTCAGCAAGAGAAACCCAGTACTCCACGCACAATAATTCCGATGCAAATTGTGTGACTGATGTAGTTTACAAATGAAATACATGATCTGGATTATTCTCTAAAATTAGTCATATTATTATTTTAAGATCCCTTAAAGCTTGGCTAACATAATTGCTTGTCTTGTTTCCTCTAAATATTATTTAGCACATGTAGTCATACTTGTCATTTGTTTTGCCTCTTTTGTTTTTTTTTTTATATCTAAATGAGGATCTGGATGTTAGTCTTCAATTTCTTCTGCTATCTTAGTATCGTTTTCTTAAAAAGGTTTAGCATAGAATTTGTAAAAGTTCACTTTAGTGTCAAGTAGTCTCTTTTCCTCTTTCTGAATGTGTAGAGTATAATATGATTTTTTTTTTAATTTGGAGTTCATCTATCAAAAAAATGCTAGACCCCTCTCTTATCCACATCTAAATTTCTGCGAAATAGTGGTACAACTGGCTATTTTGTGCACTATTTTCCCTGTGTGCAAAATGCCCGAGTTTAGCCAATCGATGCAAAGTTTTCTTAGTGTCGTTGTTAAATTCTGCGTCTCATTTTTATAAAATGACTTTCTTAGAATTATTTAGTCTGGGTAAACATACCTAAAACTCTCCTCCTTTATTTATGTCTAAAGCTTTAAGAAAAGTAGTAGCTTATTTCTAATTTTGTTTTTTTAGTGACGAGCTCATATCCAAAATGATCAAGTTTACTCTATTAATTCATGAGTTTACACTTCATTAAATTTTGCATTGCATTTCAATTCGATTGCATGTGTTCCTACAATTCACTAAAAATTCTCTATTTAATACCTCTTTGTCCTTTTCTTTTGTGGCCTACAACTACTAGTTGTTAAGCTTTAAAGTCTTGTTTAGTTGAGCATGTCTTTTTTAGCACTATGCAATGACTTTTAATATGTTCATTTGTTGCCTTTAGTTTATTTGTCTAGAAATATGCTCAATTATTCGGGTATTAGCCCAAATACACTAGCTCGCTTAGATTTCTTATTAGCTAAAAGTCGTACTTCGATGTTTATCTTTACGAGACTCTTGTCACAGTCGCCTCATTTGCTAGTTGAAATTATTTATGCCTCTAACAAAAAAAAATTAGTGTTTTTAGCCTGTTTCAATATTTCTTTATATTAATTGACTGAGTTATTACTTACATTTCATTCATTTTGTTTGCATGTAAATACGTGGATGCATGAATCTGGTCCTCATATTTGATCGGGCCACAAGGGCCCATATTTCTACATTAGAGTAGATCCCTTCGTAGCCAATGAACAGGTTCCTAAAATTGAAGAATATGGAGTCAACCCAAGGAGTTGAAGACTTAAGCTAAAAGCTCAATTTTTTTTTTTACTAAGCCTTGTAGTTTGTTCTTTTGATCTTAAGCCCTTGTCGCTTTTTTTTTTCCTGAATGATTATTATTATTGCATGTTTAGTCTAGGAAAGGTCCAAAATAAAATGGGTCGAAAACCCAAAAACTCAGATAGGTTAAAACCCAAAGACAGGTGGGTCTAAATACCGGTCAAGGCGAACAAGAAAACCCGGATTTGGACCCAAATCTCTCTCCCTCTCTCTATTTAATTGCTTTTTATTGCTTATCTGCTTTACTTGTCGTTAGTTCTGAAGGTTAGGAAAATCCAATTCCCCAAAACCGCCAATTTGGTTTAAATGACTCAATCAAATCAAGTAAATTGCCTACAAGATTTTACAAATTAAAAATGACATAGATAAATAGTTTTCTCTTTCAAACACAATCCGAAATGATTTTTTTAGCTTTCTTTTTTCAAATAACTCTATAGAATATTTTTTATCACAATTGTAAGTCTTAGTCAAATATAAAGTTAGTTGTCGATAGCCTTAATCAAGTGGAACATCTTAGGTGCTTTCAAAACCTTCATAAGACGTTAATTAGAATCGTCGAACCCTTTTAAATATTTTCAAATGATTTTATTTGTGTATGTTTTTTGAAAATAAAGGTTTTCTTAATTTTTCTCAAAATTAAGTGGCAACTCTAAAAAATCGAAAACTCTTCAAAATGAATGTTTTTTCCCGATAAAACAAGTACAAGATTTGATTTAGTCAATTTAAACATGGTAGATTTTGATGTAATTCTTGATATAAACTGGATTCATGCCTATTAGGCCTCGATTGATTGTAGAACTCCAGTTTCAAGTATAAGTTTCCAAATGAGCCAGTCTTTGAGTTCAATTGCAGTTCCGCGTTGCCTAAGGGCTGTTTTTTTTATCTCTTACCATAAGGAAAGAAATTTAGTTTTCAAGGGGTGTGTATATCACTTAATCCGAGTTAATGACTCTAGTGTTGAAATACCTCTTATTTAGTCAATTCCTGTAGTAAAAGAGTTTTGATAAGTCTTTCTAGACGATATTCCTAGAGTCCCTCCGGAAAGAGATAAACTTTGGAATAGATAATATTCATATACTTATCCGATATCTATTCCTCCATATAGAATTGCACCAACAGAGTTCAAAGAGGTTAAAGAGCAGCTAAAAGATCTCCTAGATAAGAGATTTATTCGACCAAGTGTCTCATCTTTATGTAATCTGATTTTATTTGTTAGAAAGAAGGATGGTTCCCTTAGTATGTGTATAGATTAACACCAGTTGAACAAGGTTACCACAATGAATATTTATCCTCTTCTAAAAATTGATGATATTTTAGATCAACTTCATGTTGCTTCTTCTTTTCCAGAAATAGACCTCAGAATAGGTTATCATCAGTTGAGGGTAAGGGAATGTGATATTCCAAAGACTATAGTCAGGACCCATTATGGTCATTATAAGTTTTTGGTTATCTCCTTTGGTTTGACCAATACACCTGTATCATTCATGGACCTTATGAATAGAGTATTCAAACCTTATACAGATATCTTTGTTATCATTTTTATTGATGACATACTAATCTATTCAAGATATAAAGATGATCATACTAATTATCTCTGAATAGTTCTTGAGACATAAAAATAAAGAGTTATCCGTTGAGTTTTCTAAATGTGAGTTTTGGCTTCAGTTTGTGGCATTCTTAGGTCATATTATGTTTGCAGAGGGAATCAAAGTTGATTTTTAAAAAATTGAGGCAATACACAATTGTCATAGGCCCACATCTCCAATTTATATTAGGAGTTTCTTGGATTTGGCTGGCTACATAGAAGGTTCCTAGAGAGGTTCTAATATATGTCATCCCCCTTTGACCAAGTTAACTCAGAAGACAATGAAATTTCAATGGTTCGAGGCTTGTGACAAAAGCTTTCACGAATTATTGAAGAGGTTGACTACTACCCCACTGTTGATCTTACAAGGGGAGAACAAGATTTGTGATGTGAAATGATGCATCTAGAATTGGTTTGAGTTGTACATTAATTCAGAAAGACAAGTTTATAGCTTATGCCTCCAGAAAGTATAAATTTCATGAGAAGAACTACCAAACCCATGACTTAGAGATAGATGTTGTAGTATCTTCACCAATCATAAGACTCTTTTACATGTGCTAACTCAAAATGATTATAATCTCAGACAAAGGAGGTTGTTAGAATTACTCAAGTATTATGACATGAGTCTTCTTTACCACATAGGTAAGGCTAACGTTGTTGCTGATGCTTTAAGAATGTTGTCTATGGGAAGTACCACCCATATTGAGGAAAAAAAAGAGAGAGTTATCCAAAGATGTGCATAGACTTGCACGCTTAGGAGTCCAACTAATAGTTTCCATAGAAGGATGAGTGGTGGTAATGAGGAAGACGAAGACCCAATGTTGCTTGAATTGAAAGAAAATGTTCATAAGCAAAAAGTATTGGCTTTTGAACAAGGGGGAGATGGCATATTGAGGTATCAAAATAGGTGGTGTGTACGAAGGGTGGATTTACTCTAAGATATCATCATGGAGAAAGCTCACTGAATAAGATATTCTATTCATCCGGGCTTTACAAGTATGTAGAGAGATTTGAGAGAAGTGTATTGGTGGAGTAGTATGAAGAAGGGCATTGCAGAGTTTGTTTCTAAGTGTTAGAGTTGCCAATAAGTCAAAACAGAGCACTAAAGACCCGGTGGTTTTGAACTGTACATAAAACTTCTGAAATGGAACATGGAGATGATTAATACAGATTTTATCACATGCTTACCAATGTCTCGCAGGCAACATGATTCTGTTTGAGTTAATGTCGATAGAATGAAAATAAAGCCACTTTTAAATGGTGAAGCCAACCCATCAACTGAATATTTTGCTAATCTATGTATTCAAGAGGGGCTAAGACTTCATGGGGTTCTTGTCTCTAATATTTCAAACGGAGGTGACAATTTACTACATTGTTTTGGAAGTCATTCAAAAAAGGCTTAGGTTCAAAGGTGAACTTAAGTACTGTCTTCATCCTCAAATAGATGGGCAAGCATAACAGACTACCTCATATTGTGTTTGGGAGAAGATGCAGATCTCCTATTGGATGGTTTAAAGTTGGTGAAATAGGGTTGATAGGACCAGATTTAGTTCATCAAGCTATGGAGAAGGTAAAAGTGATTCAAGAGAGGTTGAAAACAGCGAGAGTCCTCACAAATCCTATACCAATGTTAGGAGAAGTGAGTTAGAGTTTAAGTTGATGATTGGGTATACATGAAAGTATCACCTATGAAGGGTATTGTGAGACTTGGTTAAAAGGGGAAGCTTAGTCCCTGATATATTGTCCCTTACAGAATATCGAAAAGGTTTGGTAATGTAGCTTATGAGTTAAATCTACCACAAGAGTTAGCAGTGGTTTTTCTGATCTTTCACATCTCCATGTTGAAAAAGTGCATGGGTGATCCTTCATTGATCATACAAAATAAAAATAGTGTGATCAAGGATAGCTTAACTTATGAGGAGATTTTAATTCGGACTCTAAATTGCCAAGTTCGTAAGTTGAGGACTAAGGAAGTATAATCAGACAAATTACTTTGGAGGAATCAATTTGTTGAGAAAGCTACTTGGGAAAGTGAGGAAGATATGAAGAACAGGTATCCACAACTCATTGAAACCGATGTTTTAAATTTACTTGTTGGGTGTTTGAACTGAGTGATTGATATTACACACTTAGCCTAGTAAAATTAATCTCATTCGAGGACAAATGTTCTCAAGGGGGAGATATTGTAACACCTCCCAACTAGATAGAATTTTAAAAAATGTTAATAATCATTTTAAAATAGAATATAAAAATATGGAAATATGTTAAAGGTATTAATTTGTAGTTTTTGTCAATTTTAAATGACCATAACTCATATATCCGGATGAGTTAAGTGTGTATCCAAATGTCCTAGGAAATATATTGGAATAATCTTTTCAATGTCGCTATGTTTGCCGATTCTAAGTTTGTATGAATGAGATATGCCAATTCGAAGTTGGGTTATCCAAACAAGGAAAGTTCAATCTAGATTCTGGAAGGTGGTTTGTATTTTCCTTACCCAGTTAATTTCATTCATTATATTAAACTAATTAAAATTCAAAAACTAAATTCAGTCAGTTTGAAAAAATAGTAAAGCTACGCTAGGGCTTGGAGAAAAGAGAAAGAAGGAGAAACGGCAAGATTCATCAACAATGTTCAAATTTGATAGTGGATTTCACCAAAGATTCAATCCTACGAGGTATGGGAGATCACATAGTGTTGGGTTAGTCCACCGACGCGCCAAGCATGTTTAATTCAACATATTTTTGTCCTAAAATATTGAGATATTAATGTTCTTGATAGTTGTTCTTGAATTGATTTCGTTCTTGAATATGAATTGGGATTAATAAGTTTCTTGACAAAAATGTTGTTTCCTTGATTTTTTTTGAGTTATATGTTGTACATATGCCTTCGTTGTCTGATTCTAAAGTGAATTTAGAAAAGGAATCGAAATTAATCAATTTAGGATCAGAAAACAAGTTAAAAAATTTTCAGGCACAACACCCTCATTTGCGCCAGAGAAACAGCTGTGCTGCGCCTGTTGTGCGCCTAAAAAGAGACTTGTAAGTTAGGCTGGCGTGGCACGCCTGAGTTGCGCCCAGATTGCCGTTTTCACATGTTTTTCATCAATAAGTCTATTTAATTCATTCTAACGTGTTTTAACACCTTACCATGATTCTAATTACTCTAAATGACATCTAAAAACGTAGAAATCATCCAGAAACATTAATAATTAGTTTAGATCCATAAATTCAAATTCAAGAAAAGTTAAGAGACAAGTCTAGGAAGTTTTTATAATCTTTTCAAGAAGTCTTTTGCAAATGTTTTTAACTTTGTTTTAAGACTTAAAGTTCAAATTGAATAAAGACTAAAGAGTAAGGATTGAATTTCATTTCTTCAAGAGTATATGGGACCCCATAGAATTTAAAATGTTTTCAAATTTAATAAAGAAAGGAAACCTTTATTTCCAAAGAGAATTTAAGCTACTTTTCAAAAAAAATAGTAATCGCTTTCTAAAAGAAGCAAGAGAGAAAACATTGATTTTCAACCTAGACTTAGACCGGAGTTTTAAGTAATTATCTCAAATCATAAAAAGAAGTATAATTTAATCATAACATATAGTATTATTGTCACGACCCAAACCGAGGACGCGACTGGCACCACCACATTACCCTCCTATGTGAGCGAACCAACCCATCTGAACCTTAACATTTCAAGATATATCAACAGAAAATAATGCGGAAGACTTAAACTCATTTATAAAACAATTCAAACAATTATTATTATCCCCAAAATCTGGAAGTCAATCACAAGAAAATCTATCCTCAAATTACTAAACTAAAAACGTCTAAGAAGCTAAACAAATAAAAGCTAGTCCATGCGGAAGTCACGACATACAAGACTTGAAGAAGAAGATCCAGTCCAAGCTAGACGCATTAGCTCACCCTGAATTTCCGAAGGTAGTGAAGACTGGCTAGATCTACTGTTGAGTTGAAGTTGACGGAACGTTCGCTGCATTCCACGAATAACAAAGAAGAAAACATAAAAGTAGGGGGTCAGTACAACCACAAGTACTGAGTAGATATCATCGGCCAACTCAAAATAGAAAACAATATACATCAAGTAATATCATAAATCAACTATAATACTCAACATGTAGCAACAACAAGTACTAAAATCATCAATAAGTACTAACAAGTTCATCCAAGAGGACTCAAGCCTCAATATCATACTCATTTGGGAATTAGATTCATTAGATTGAATTCATTAACATATTTCAAGATTCATTATCTTTATTCCCCTCGTGTCGGTACGTGACACTCCGCTACATATACTATCCTGGTGTCGGAACGTGACACTCCGATCCTCATTCTATCCTGGTACAGGAACATGGCACCCGATCCATATACTATCCTGGTGTCGGAACGTGACACTCCGATCCTCATTCTATCCTAGTACCGGAACGTGGCACCTGATCCATATACTATCCTGGTGTCGGAACGTGACACTCCGATCCTCATTCTATCCTGGTACCGGAACGTGGCACCCGATCCTCTATCTCTATCCTGGTACCAGAACATGGCACCCGATCCCCTAATCTCACCACTTTCGTTCATCAAGCCTTCTTTTATACCAAGGCATCATCATTAACAAAGTAGATTAGGGTTTCTTTTCAAGATTTGGGATTCAATAGCTTCATCATGCTTATTTATTCACAATTACATAATCATATTCATGCAAGCATACAATTAAGCATATAGAAGGGTTTACAATACTACTAACACATATCATTCGCTATTAAGAGTTTACTACGAATAGTGTGAAAGCCATAACCTACCTCCACCGAAGAATTGGAATCAACAAGCAATTTCTCAAGCTTTGTTCTTCTTCTTTTTTCTATCTCTTTCTCGTCCAATTCCCTCTCTCTCTCTTGTTCTTTCTATTTTCTTATTCAAACCCTCTTTCTTTTACCCTAATTAACATATAATTAAGTGTAAAAGATGGCAAGAATACCCCACTAATTAACCCAAAGTTACCTCTTTTATCCCTCAAGAATTTGAGTTATTAATATAAACCCACGAGATCTATAATTAAGGAAAGAATAGTCCAAAACGTCCCTTAAAACTTAACTAGAAATCCGACTCCAACTGGGATTACGCAACCTGTGACGGGCCGTCGTGACTACGACGGTCCGTCACGAAGGTCGTCGTAAGGGCCAGAATCTTATTTTTCACCAAGGACACTGTGACGGTCCGTCACACCCGTGACGGTCCGTCACACCCGTGACGGTCCGTCACACCCGTGACGGTCCGTCACACCCGTGACGGTCCGTCCTGCAAGTCCGTTACGAAGTTCAGAGAGTCGATTTTCAGTACCCAATTTCAGAATTCTAAGTGTCATGGAACGAAACCTCCTCGACGGGCCGTCGTGACCACGACGGTCCGTCGGTGAAATCCGTCGTCCAGCCAGTTTTTCCAGAAATAAAATCTGCTGCTCAAAACGACTAAACAGGTCGTTAAATAGATACCAATTTACCCATCGTTCGTCCCCGAACGATCAAAATAAGAAAAACAATGGCGAAAAGGAGTACCTGAATCTGTAAACAGATGTGGGTATTTTTCTTGCATATATGCCTCCTTCTCCCAAGTAGCCTCTTCAACCGGTCGATTCTTCCATGAACTTTGATGGATGCAATCTCTCTCGACCTCAACTTGCGAACTTTCTATTTAATATAGCAACCGGTTCCTCCTCATAAGTCAAATTCTCATCAAGCAAAACTGAATCCCAACGGATAATGTAGTTTCCATCTCCATGGTATCTTTTCAACATGGACACATGAAACACCGGATGCACTCCGGACAGCCCTGGAGGTAAGGCTAATTCATAAGCCACCTCCCCTATTCGCTTAGTACTTCAAATGGTCCAATATACCTTGGACTAAGCTTACCTCTTTTGCCAAACCGCATCACCCCTTTCATGGTGTGAACCTTCAACAAGACTTGTTCACCTCCATGAACTCCAAGTCTCTAACCTTTCGGTCTGCATACTCTTTTGTCTACTTTGCGCTGCTAGAAGCTTTTCTTGAATGCACTTCACCTTATCTAACGAATCCCTCAAGAGGTCAGTACCCCAAGGTCTAACCTCAAATGCATCAAACCAACCAATGGGAGATCTACACCTCCTCCCATACAATGCTTCAAATGGAGCCATATCAATACTGGAGTGATAGCTATTATTGTATGAAAATTCGGCCAAGGGTAAGAAGTTATCCCAATGGCCACCAAATTCTATCACACATGCACGAAGCATATCCTCCAACACTTGAATCGTTCGCTCAGACTGACCATCGGTCTGAGGATGAAATGCAGTACTAAGGTCCAATCTAGTACCTAATTCAGCATGCAATGTTCTCCAAAATTTAGAAGTAAACTGCGTACCTCTATCTGATTATGGAGAGTGGAACTCCATGCAGTCGAACGATTTCTGAGATGTAGATTTTTTCTAACTCTCTGCATTGTAAGTCACCTTGACCGGGATGAAAATGAGCAGTCTTAGTTAACCTATCAACAATCACCCAAATGGAGTCATACTTACCCATTGTCTTTGGAAGACCAACCACAAAGTCCATTGCGATTCTCCCCACTTCCATTCAGGAATGGGCATTCTCTGAAGCGTTCCTCCGGGCCTCTGGTGTTCATACTTTACTTGTTGACAGTTTGGACATTTGGCAATAAGTCAACAATATCGCGCTTCATTCTACCCCACCAAAAGTGTTGCTTTAGGTCGCGATACATCTTGGTTGCACCCGGATGTATAGAATACCTTGAACTATGAGCCTCTGTCAAAATAGTGTTGATCAAATTATCGATGCGGGGTACACATACCCTTCCCTTAATCCTCAAAACACCTTCCTCATCAATCGTTGCTTCTTAAGCCTCTCCTTGCAACACTTTATCTCGAATCCGGATCAATTTTGTCATCATCAAACTGCTTCCCCTTAATCTTGTCAAGGAAGGAGGATCTTGCCTCCACACAAGCTAACAATCCTCCCTTCTCATTTACTTCTAACCTCATGAGGTCATTAGCCAAAATCTGCACTTCTCTAGCCAATGGGCGTCTAGAAGCTTGCAAATGAGCTAGACTTCCCATGCTTCCCGCCTTTCTACTCAAGGCATCTGCCACAACATTCGCCTTCCCTGGATGATACAAAATAGTGATGTCGTAGTCCTTCAGTAGTTCCATCCATCTCCTTTGTCTCAAGTTCAAATCTTTCTGAGTAAAGACATATTGTAGGCTACGATGATCCGTATAGACCTCACACTTAACCCCATACAAATAGTGTCTCCATTGCTTTAGTGCAAATACAACTGCGGCCAACTCCAAATCATGGGTAGGATAGTTACGTTCATGCACCTTTAATTGCCTCGAAGCATAAGCAATCACATTCTTCTCTTGCATTAGCACTGCACCCAAACCCGAATAGGATGCATCACAATAAACGATGAAGTTTTTACCCTCTACTGGCAAGGTAAGGATAGGTGCGGTAGTCAACAAAGTCTTAAGCTTCTGAAAGCTTTCCTCACATTCATCTGACCATACAAATGGAACATTCTGCTTAGTCAAGTTCGTCAATTGAGAAGCAATAGAAGAGAATCCCTTGACGAATCGGCGGTAGTAGCTAGCTAACCCAACAAAACTCCGTATTTCTGACACATTAGTGGGTCTTACCCAATTCTTCACTGTCTCAATCTTAGAAGGATCCACCATCACCCCATCCTTCGAAACTACATGCCCCAAGAAGGACACTGCATCTAGCCAAAACTCACACTTAGAGAACTTGGCATAAAGCTTTTTCTCCCTCAACATTTCCAATACCATTCTCAAATGCTCCTCATGTTCCTTCTTGCTTTTAGAGTAAATCAGTATATCATCAATAAACACGATCACAAAGAGATCCAAATATGGCTTAAAAATCCCATTCATCAAGCTCATGAAAACAGCGGGGGCATTTGTAAGACCAAAAGACATCACTATGAATTCATAATGCCCATACCTAGTTCGGAAAGCCGTCTTTGGCACATCCGCTGCCCGTATTTTCAATTGATGATAACCGGATCTCAAGTCGATCTTCGAGAAGACACAAGCACCTTGTAGTTGATCGAATAAGTCATCAATGCGAGGAAGAGGATACTTGTTCTTAATAGTTACCTTGTCAACTGCCGGTAATCTATGCACATTCGAAAACTCCCATCCTTCTTCTTCACAAACAAAAATGGAGCACCCCAAGAAGATGCACTTGGTCTAATGAAGCCTTTGCTCAACAACTCTTGAAGTTGTGCCTTTAACTCTCTTAACTCCGCGGGAGCCATTCTATAAGGGGGTATAGAAATGGGGCGAGTGCCCGGTCAAGATCGATACAGAAGTCAATATCCCTATCTGGTGGCATACCAGAAAGATCTGCAGGGAACACATCCAAAAAACTCACGGACTACCGAAACCGACTCAATCGAGGGACTTGGGTAGTGTCATCTTGAGATATGCCAAGAAATCTAAAACCTTTACTAACCATTTTCTTAGCACGAAGAAAGGATATGATACGCACGGATTGGAAGTATAGTCACCCTCCCACACTAACGGATCTGTCCCAGGCTTGGCTAACGTCACAGTTTTGGCATTACAATCCAAGATCGCAAATTGCGGAGAAAGCCAAGTCATACCCAGAATTACATCAAAATCAACCATTCTAAGATAACCAAATCTACATAAGTTTGCTCCCCACAAAGTTCACCAAACAAGACCTATATACCTTTTCAACTACCACAGGACTCACCCACCGGAGTAGAAAACACGAATAGACATATCAAGTATTCACAATGTAAATTTAGACCATTAGCAAATGATGAAGATACATATGAAACGTGGAGCCAGGGTCAAATAATACAGATGCCATGCAATCACAAACCAAAAGATTACCTGTGATACAGCATCAGACCTCCGCTTCAGATCTCCAGGGAAAGCTAACAATGGGCCCTATCACCCGTCTGTCCATTGACCCTACCATATTGTGTCATAGTGGCTCCAGTTTGCCCATCACCTCTGCCGTTGTGGTGACCACCATTACCTCGACCACCACGTCCTCCAGAAAAACGGCCTCTACCATGACCACCCCTACCTCTAGCCAGTGGGGTTCTGTAACTCTGGTTTGGACAATACCTCTT
This sequence comes from Solanum corneliomulleri, assembly GCA_027704805.1. Lineage (NCBI taxonomy): Eukaryota > Viridiplantae > Streptophyta > Magnoliopsida > Solanales > Solanaceae > Solanum > Solanum corneliomulleri. The sequence continues at coordinate 3,310 of JAKWIY010001542.1, read as the reverse complement.
AATGTGTCCAATCTCCCCACATCCATAACATTCTCTGGGTTCACGCATCGGCCCCTTGTGTCGGTACGTGACACTCCGCTCCATATACTATCCTGGTGTCGGAACGTGACACTCCGATCCATATTCTATCCTGGTGTCGGAACGTGACACTCCGATCCTCATTCTATCCTGGTACCGGAACGTGGCACCCGATCCATATACTATTCTGGTGTCAGAACGTGACACTCCGATCCTCATTCTATCCTGGTACCGGAACGTGGCACCCGATCCTCATCTCTATCCTGGTACCGGAACGTGGCACCCGATCCCCTAATCTCACCACTTTCGTTCATCAGCCTTCTTTTATAACCAAGGCATCATCATTAACAAAGTAGATTAGGGTTTGTTTTCAAGATTGGGATTCAATAGCTTCATCATGCTTATTTATTCATAATTACATAATCATATTCATGCAAGCATACAATTAAGTATATAGAAGGGTTTACAATACTACTAACACATATCATCGCTATTAAGAGTTTACTACGAATAGTGTGAAAGCCATAACCTACCTCCACCGAAGAATTGGAATCAACAAGCAATTTCTTAAGCTTTGTTCTTCTTCTCGTTTCTATCTCTTTCTCGTCCAATTCCCTCTCTCTCTCTCTTGTTCTTTCTATTTTCTTATTCAAACCCTCTTTCTTTTACCCTAATTAACATATAATTAAGTGTAAAAGATGGCAAGAATACCCCACTAATTAACCCAAAGTTACCTCTTTTATCTCTCAAGAATTTGAGTTATTAATATAAACCCACGAGATCTATAATTAAGGAAAGAATAGTCCAAAACGTCCCTTAAAACTTAACCAGAAATCCGACTCCAACTGGGATTACGCAACCTGTGACGGGCCGTCGTGACTGCGATGGTCCGTCACGAAGGTCGTCGTAAGGGCCAGAATCTTATTTTTCACCAAGGACACTGTGACGGTCCGTCCTGCAAGTCCGTTACGAAGTTCAGAGGGTCGATTTTCAGTACCCAATTTCAGAATTCTAAGTGTCATGGAATGAAACCTCCTCGACGGGCCGTCGTGACCACGACGGTCCGTCGTGACATCCGTCGTCCTAGCCAGTTTTTCCAGAAATAAAATCTGCTGCTCAAAACGACTAAACAGGTCGTTACAATTATATTTAGGGAGTAGTATTGATCACCAATAAGAGGGAGAGTGCAGACAACTCAACCCCCATAAATCTTGTAGCCACCATGGATAGAAAAGGATCATACGTTTTAGATGATTCCTTTAGTGATTTTCAACATAGACTAGCGGATCCACTTAGTTATTCAGGTTCTATACCCTCAGCAAGGTATCGGAAGACCTTTGCAGCGTAAGAAAAAAAATATTGTAAATCATAATAGCTCTTCCATAATGGTGTTGATTAGATGAACTGACTCAAAAGTAATTGTATTCTTATATAAATTTTTATATGTATCTTACATACATTTTAGAGGTATATGTATCTTTGCACACATATAGAGTGTAAAATATGTTTTTAAACATCTTTTCTTTATATTGAACTTGTTTCAATCTATTTTACATTGAAATGAGTTCATTTGTGTTAAGTTGAGTTGAGCTAGGTAAGTTTATCAATTTCATTCAAGCTTATGTCTTCTTTTAGAATTCCCCTTGCATATTCGTACATTCAATTTATTGATGCCATTTCACTTGCATCTTATTATGATGTAGACACATGTAACTTGGATCAACATCCAACGCATCATTGATCAAGTTGAGCATTCGGAGTCAGTTGGTGAGCCTATTTGCCTTCCAGAAGGCTCTTTTATTATCACTTATTGTTTTAGTATTTCATTTGTTAGGATGATCAAGGTTATTTTCTTGCCATCTATCTCATTTTTCATATAGGATTCATATCCAGTAAGATGCTAATTCTTTTATCTTTTTGTTGTCATTGTCTTATGTTGAGACTTAAGTTTGCCTTAATTTCCACTTGAATGTTCCTTTATAACATTCTAGTTTAGTACAAAGATTTAGTATTTGTTGAGTTAAGTTTTTCGCTGAGTAAACAAGCTAGTACAAGGGTTCATTTTGGACCAACAATGGTTCTCGTGTGCCAGTCCTGCCTGAGGTGTAGGATCGGGGCTTGACACAAACAGATGAAAAATCAAAGTCATTTATTTAATTAACCTAGATCATACACTTGTATTTAATATTTGATTGGTAAGTATATACATTAATTTAAGACATACATGTCTTGTAAATATAACAAAATATTTGGTCAAAGAGATGTTTAATTAATAAGAATATGGATAGGATTAATAAGAATATGACATTATTGATGATCCAATAACTATATTATAGTTAACTGTAACACTTTGAAATTTGAAAAATGGAAAGAAGATCAAAAAGGTTACTGGTACAATTCTACGAAACCCATCTATGGTTCGAAGGAAGTTCTATGGGCCATGGACTAGCCTCGTAGAAAGTGTAAAACGAGAAAATTACTGGTTCAAGGAACCATAAAATGGATTAGCTATGGGTGTTTTGATCTCCGAAAGTCACACAAGGGAAATGGTGAAAAGCCAAGCAAAGAGGGAAATGGAAAGGAGCACTTGGCCCATCGCCTATCTGGTCAACGAAGCCCAACATATTTCATCGAGTGGCTCTGAAAATATTAGAACATATAAACGAAATATTCGAAAGAAGAAAAAGGAGTTCTGGAGTTTCTGAAAACTCACTCATAATCTAGTCTTGGGTTTTTAAACCTAAACATTCAAAATAATTTTTTTGGTGTTTTTAGTAGGGATTAGGGTTTGGTTTTGGTTTTAACTCAATTTGACCATTTTGAAGACTTCTGATTTGTTATTAAAGCTGATGGAAAACATAGTAGGCAACTATTTCCTACTCTTTATTTTGTGTAGCTAAAACCCCGTTCTTGGGGGTGTGATTATGTGACTAAATGTTTCCATTAGCTTATAGGTGTCAGTATTTACTTATTTTATTATTCATTTGAAAGTGGGTTAGATTGACAATTGAATTTTAATTGATGAATAGTAGTTGCAAATACAACTCTAGTTTAGCATACTAGGCTTTCTTGAGAAAGAGTTTTTAGGATTAAATTATTAATTGATGATTGTAGTGGTTGGGTTATTTTGAACTTAGCTTAAGAAAGTTGATCTGAATTCAATCGTACGAATCTAACTTGAAAAAAGAAGATTGATAAAGGTATTGAGTTGTTTACATGTGTTTGGCTTGTCAAGGTTAGATCCTTATATTGATATTGTACAACATGTACAATAGAACAGCAATTGGTTGCC
>JAKWIY010001541.1:0-18791 GCA_027704805.1 Solanum corneliomulleri | reverse complement strand
AGTACCAGTAGCTACTCAGGGTCGTGATAGGACCGTACCTCCTGATGTAGAGGTTATTCATGAGGATGTGCAAGATCGTGTCGAGGGGGATGGGCCAGCTCAGGCTCCAACCAGTACTATTGTCCCCCAGTGCTTCAAGATACCTTGGCTCGTATGTTAGGAATCCTAGAGGGGATGTCCCAGACAGGAGCTTTGCCTGTCACTTCTGATGGCTCACAGACCCGTGTTGGAGGTCAAACTCCAGATCCGATAGTTTCTCCAGATTCTCAGACTCCTAGGACTCAGCCAGCTGCCGCTGTAGCTCCTCGTTTGGATAGTATGGAGTTTCCAGATATGACATCACATTTGGTGAACAGGCCTTCTATGACTATTGATGAGCAAAAGATGTTTGGGAGGTTCAGACTAATGAATCCTCCTACTTATACTGCTGACTTAGCTGAGGATGCATATGAGTTTATAGTTAGTTGTCATGAGAGGTTGCATAATGTTGGATTAGTGGAGTCTCATGGAGTTGACTACAGAGCGTTTCAGATGACTGGCTCTGCTAAGCAGTGGTGGAGGGATTATATTAGTAGTAGGCCAGCTGGATCCCATCCACTATCCTGGACTCAGTTTACTCAGGTATTTCTATCCAAATTGTTCCCACGTGAGTGAGAGGGAGCGCAAGAGGGCCGAGTTTGAGGGTTTGCAGCAAAATGGTATGTCAGTTGCAGAGTATGAGGGTAAATTTCATGCCTTGGCTAGGCATGCTTCGATGATACTTCCACAGAGACTGAGAGAGTGAGGAGGTTTGTTAAGGGGCTGATTATTCCAATTCGTCTAGGAGTTTCTCAGGTTGGTTGCTGCTTCTGGTGTTCCATTCCAGAAGGTGTAGATGCTGCTAAGGAGTTGGAGATGATTTGGCGTGAGGGATTTGAGCAGCGAGAGGGCAAGAGGACTCGTTATTCAGGTGATTATGGTGGTGCTCCGCCTAGGAGTCGGGGTTACTTGGGCAGAGGTTATCACCCTCAGTCCAGCAGACCCATTCATGCTGCTATACAAGCGTCTGAGGCTGGTTACGCTTGGCATAACTCTTGGAGCTCAGTGCATACTTCGCAGGGTTCATCTTCTAGACATGTAGTTCGTGGAGGGCATTCTGGTCATTCAGGTTCCTCTCATCAGCCTGCGTCTCGTAGGGGCTGCTTTGAGTGTGGTGATATGGGACACTTTGTGAGAGACTGCCCTAGGACCAGACGTGGTGGCTTACATCACAGTTCTCAGGCTTCGACTTCCAGGGCTGCACAACCTCCAGCTAGGGGTGGTGCACCGAATGGTAGAGGTGGCTCTCCTTCTGGTCGAGGTGGTGGTCGTGGAGGTTCACAATCTGATGGAGGTCGTTCTCACTGTTATTCTTTTCAAGGTAGGCCAGAGGCTGAAGCCTCAGATGCTGTTATCACAGGTATTATTCCGGTTTGTCATCGACCAGCTACTGTATTATTTGATCCAGGCTCTACTTATTCTTATGTGTCACATATTTTACTCCTAGTCTGGATATATTGTGTGAGTCTCTTGATTTGCCGATACGTGTTTCTACTCCTGTCGGGGATTCTGTAGTGTTGTAGATCGGGTGCATCATTTATGTACTGTTACTTTGATGGGGTATGACACTCATGCAGATTAAAGGTCTCTTAGATATGATAGATTTTGATGCGATTCTTGGTATGGATTGGTTATCTTCTTACCACGCAATTTTAAATTGTCATGCCAAGACCATCACTTTAGCTATGCCTGGAATTCCTATAGTAGAATGGAGAGGTACTCTTAGTCATCCTTCCAAGGGTGTGATATCATTCCTTAAGGCTCGTCAGTTGGTACAGAGAGGATTTTTGGTTTATTTGGCCCATATTAGAGATACTAGTATTGATACTTCTATGCTTGAGTCTATTCCAATGGTGAGTGAATTTTCAGAGGTATTCCCGACCGATTTGCCAGGTCTTCCACCAGATCGTGATATTGATTTTTGTATTGATGTGGAGCCAGGCACTCGGCCTATTTCTATTCCTCTCTATCATATGGCACCGGCTGAATTGAAAGAGTTGAAGGAGCAGTTGTAGGATTTGTTGAGCAAAGGTTTTATTAGACCAAGTGTATCTCCTTGGGGTGCTCCAGTGTTATTTGTGAAGAAGAAAGATGGATCTATGCGTATGTGTATTGACTATCGGCAGTTGAACAAGGTAACCATCAGATTCAAGTATCTGATACCTCGTATTGATGATTTATTTGATCAGTTGCAGGGTGCTTCAGTTTTCTCCAAAATTGACTTGAGATCTGGCTACCATGAGCTGAAGGTTAGGGCGGAGGATATCCCTAAAATGGCTTTTCGAACACGTTATGGTCATTACGAGTTTTTGGTGATGTCTTTCGGATTGACTAATGCCCCAGCAGCTTTTATGGACTTGATGAATGGAGTGTTCAAACCATATTTAGATTCCTTTGTTATTATCTTCATAGATGATATATTGATATACTCACGCACTAAGGAGGAACATGAGCATCATTTGAGGATTGTTCTTGGGATTCTAAAGGAGAAGAAGCTTTATGCAAAGTTTTCAAAGTGTGAGTTTTGGCTTAGTTCTGTAGCATTCTTGGGACATGTAGTGTCCAAGGAGGGTATCATGGTGGATCCTAAGAAGATTGAGGCGGTTAGAGACTGGGTCAGACCTGCTTCAGTTACTGAGATTCGAAGTTTCTTGGGTCTTGCAGGTTATTATAGACGGTTTGTTGAGGGTTTCTCATCCATTCCATATCCATTAACTAGATTGACACAGAAGGAGGTGATTTTTCAGTGGTCTGCCGAATGTGAGGTTAGTTTCCAAAAGCTCAAGACTTTATTGACTACTGCTCCGATTTTGACCCTACCCGTGGAGGGAGAGGGTTTTGTTGTATATTGTGATGCTTCTCGGATTGGTCTTGGTTGGTGTTGATGCATAAGGGAAGGGTGATAGCTTATGCTTCGAGAGGCAGTTAAAGGTTCATGAGAAGAACTACCCTATTCATGATTTAGAGTCGGCGGCTGTTGTGTTTGCATTAAAGATTTGGAGGCATTATCTTTATGGCGTGCATTGTGAGGTGTTCACGGACCATCGTAGACTCCAATATATATTCAATCAGAGAGATCTGAATTTGAGGCAGCGGAGATGGTTGGAGTTGCTCAAGGACTACGACATGACTATTCTTTATCATCCACGCAAGGCAAATGTTGTAGCAGATGCCTTGAGTTGAAAGGCGGTGGTGGTGGGTAGTATGGGTAGTCTAGCCATGTTACAGGTCGACGAGCGTCCTTTAGCTAGGGATGTCCAATCCTTGGCCAATAGCTTTGTGAGACTTGATATTTCAGAACCTGGTAAGGTGTTGGCTTATATGGAGGCTTGTGTCATCCTTGTTGGAGCAGATTCGGGCTCAACAGTTTGATGATGGTGATTTATGCAAGATTAGGGACAAGGTGTTAAAAGGAGAAGCCAAGGCTGCAATTCTTGATAGTGAAGGAGTTTTGAGGATTAAAGGTCATATCTGTGTTCCTCGTACATGTGATTTGACTAGATTAATCATGGAGAAGGCCCATAGTTCGAGATACTCTATTCATCCGGGGGCTACTAAGATGTATCGTGACTTGAAACAACATTATTGGTGGTGTCGTATGAAGAGGGACATAGTAGATTTTGTATCCCGTTGTTTAAATTGTCAGCAAGTGAAGTATGAACACCAAAAGCCTGGAGGTGTGGCACAAAGGATGCCTATACCTGAGTGGAAGTGGGAGCGTATTGCTATGGACTTTGTGGTAGGATTGCCACGCACCTTGGGTAAGTTCGATGCTACATGGGTCATTGTGGATCGACTGACTAAGTCTGCACACTTTGTACCAGTTCAAACTACCTATAACTCAGAAAGGTTAGCCAAGATTTATATTCAGGAGGTAGTTCGGTTGCATGGGGTTCCTATATCAATTATTTCAGATCGTGGCACCCAATTTACATCTCATTTCTGGCGGTCTATGCAGAAAGAGTTGGGCACTCGGGTGGATCTTAGTACAGCCTTTCACCCTCAGACTGATGGTCAGTCTGAGCGGACTATTCAGGTTCTTGAGGATATGTTGCGGGCGTGTGTGATTGACTTTGGTGGTCGGTGGGATCAGTTCTTGCCTTTAGCGGAGTTTGCTTACAATAATAGTTATCACTCGAGCATTGAGATGGCACCATTTGAGGCTTTGTATGGTAGGAGATGTCGATCTCCAATTGGCTGGTTTGATGCATTTGAGGTTAGACCATGGGGTACAGATTTGTTGAGGGAGTCCTTGGACAAGGTCAAGTTGATCCAAGATAGACTTCTCATGGCTCAGAGTAGGCAAAAGAGTTATGCAGATCAAAAGATTCGTGATTTAGAGTTTATGGTTGGAGAGAGGGTTTTATTGAAGGTTTCACCCATGAAGGGTGTGATGAGGTTTGGAAAGAAGGGCAAGTTGAGCCCAAGGTGTATTGGTCCTTTCGAGATTGTTGAGCGTATTGGTGAGGTGGCGTATCAGTTGGCTTTGCCACCTGGTTTGTCAGGTGTCCATCTTGTATTTCATATTTCAATGCTTAAGAAGTATCATCAGGGTGGTGATCATGTGATTCAATGGGATTCAGTGTTACTTGATCAGAATTTGACTTTTGATGAAGAGCCGATCACCATTTTGGATAGGCAAATTCAGAAGCTAAGGTCCAAGGAGATTGCTTCAGTAAAGGTTCAGTGGAAGCATCGTCCACTGGAGGAGGCTACATGGGAGACAGAGTCAGACATGAGGAGTAAATATCCTCATCTTTTTGAGCGTTCAGGTTAGCTCTTTTCTTTTCCCGTTCGAGGACGATCTTTTGTTTAAGTGGTAGGTGATGTAACGACCCGCTAGGTCGTTTTGAGAACTAGGACTAGTTTGACTCCTTTTGAAAATTTAAAGGGGTATTTTTAAACTATTCGAAACTAAGAGTATTTAGTTGATAAAAGTTTTATTGAATAACTAATATAGTTAATAGTTAGTGGGTCATTTCATAATTCATTTATTACCTTTTATACTTGACCCATATAATTAAATTAAGTTAGTGGGCTTAACCACTTTTAATACTTAATTAATATTAGAAAAAATAAAGGAGTAAGGGTAAGAAACTATCTGTGTGCGGCGTGAATGCAAACGTGAGGGGTCAAACGAAAATTTACGGGTAAGAAGTAATTTGAGATTTTTTTTTTCTTGACTTTTACTTGGGTAATAATGAATGTATGATTGTTGTGTTAATTATTTTGATATGAGGTTTTGAAAGATTGGTTGGCAGAAGTAGTGCCGTTTTTTTCTGAATTTGGGAGGGGACACTTTATTAATTAAATTGATAAATAAATAAAAATTTGTTAATAATTAAGGCAATTGCAATAGGTTGGTAGTAGTAAGTGTCAAATCTTTGGAAAGCATATGCTAGAAAAATTGAAAAGTAATAGTAGTAGAAAGGTTTGTTGTCTTTTTCTTAGTTGCTGGAATTTTTTATTGTTTATATATTAGAATTGCAGTGGCTGTAGTTAATGGGGTTTTAGGCCAAAAAAGAAGGAAAAAAAAAAATAAGTTAGGAGGTCATATTGAGGCAGGTATATAGGAAGCCTGAGAATTTAGTATCTGCAAGTTAGTTCTTCGCATTGATTATTACCTTTGCTTATTTTCTTGTTATTATAACATTATCAATTTAGTTTTTGTTATATTAAAATAGGTAATTAATTATTAGATGTATATTATATGATTAGCGTTGAAATTGAGATACTTGGAGGAATTAAGGCTTAACATTAGGCTTGAACGTTAGCAATTTGGATCCTTGACATGTAATTATATCAAGAGTAGGATCTTGATTGAACATATGAGTGAGTTTTGAGGTTTATGTTGTACCTATAATAAATTTAAATGTCTACAAACTCGCTTATTTACGAACCTTGCATCATTGGTAGATCGTGAGCGTTTCGAAACTTTGCATAAAAGGAAGGAACTATCTTAAAGATTCATGACACGAATTCGGCACTTGAGGTATGTTAAGACTTTTAGACTTGTTGAAGGACGTTTTCCTAATTAAAGATTAAAAATGAAAATAGACAAAGGGGTAAGGAAAAATAAATGGTGGTCTCGTATCAATGGTGTGACGGGCATTGGTACGAGTACCGGTGTTATAAAAAGGAAAATTTCTATCATAGAATATGGGTTGAAATTTGAGAATGCCAAAGCATATGGGCATTAGCTGATATATTATTGACTTGAATTCCTTATGTGATTGTGTTTTATTTATTTCACCCGTATAGTTGTGATAATTGAGGTGGTTATGTGTTATGTTCATATTGATTGATTGAGATGCATCATCATCCCTTCTATTGAAATAATATTGTGCACATGCATAGACATGAGATTGAGTATAAGTTGGGCACGTGGAGATCCTCCGTGCTGCGGATGGTGAGATGTTAAGATTGTAAATTGGGCACGTGGAGACCGTCCGTGCGAAAATTGTTTGATATTATGATAGTGCGTTGAGATCGTTCGCACAGACACGCGGAGATCGTCCGTGTCGGTATGTGGACCTCGTGAGTCCCCCATGGGTCATGAACTCTCGATGTATTTCTGAGGAGTATCATGTATATACGGTTGAGTGTGTACTGGGTATTCTGAGACAATTAATTACATGGTATCATATTGCATTGCATTTCATCACATCATTTATTTTTTATGATTATGTGTTTTGTTTGGTGTTTGGAAAGTACTTGATGCTTGACTACCTTTATTGATTAAACTTAAATAATGAGTGTAATACATATATACTTATATAATTTAAGAATTTAGTATATATTTTTTAAAACTCCCGTCACTACTTCTTCGTTGTCGGTCAATGAGACATACTGAGTACACGTGGTTTCGTACTCATACTACACTTGTTGCACTCTTGTGGTGCAGATTCGATTCCGAGTAGGAGCACATCTCGAGGAGCAGTTTGAGTCCGAGTTTGGAGTGTCTTGGAGTTGTGGTGAGCTGCTTGGCTGTTCCGTGGCCCACACCTCCCTCTATCTTTTACGTATTCTGTTATTCAGTATTCAGACAGGATATCCCTTATATTAGATTTGTCATTTTAGTTTCAGACTTGCATCGTATTTTAGAAGCTCTTGTACTTATGACACCAATTCTTGGGTAGTATTTTTTTTTAGTTTTCTGCATTCGTACTTATAAAGAACTCAGTGTTGGAGATTTGGCAATTTGTTGTCTTTTCACTTATTAGTTAGTTAAGTTTGTTAAAATATGTTGGTTGGCTTACCTATTGGTTGGGAACATAGGTGCCATCACGACTCGTGATTTTGGGTCGTGACAGAATTTTAAATTGAGAATTTTAAAATTGAGATCAAACACAAAGCTTGTTAAAAATAAATAAGAAAACGAAGACATATAAAATGGGAAAAGACTAAACATACGGTATTAAGGGAAATTTTAGTAGTTAAGTTTGTTGATTACCTGAAAAATTGTTGGCGAGTGTTCGATCACCCACATTCTAATCTCCTTCCTCATTATCCTTTCAATAACAATTAAAAGATATTGTTAAAATAAATCATACAAATAAAATCAAATTATTGAACATTCAATGAGTAAATAAATAGAGTTACTCCATTTAATCGGTATTTAAATAATTTGAATCATTCTTTGTGATATCTTCATCTTCATTCCTTTTCTGGACAATTGTTGAGGAAACATCCTCTCATGGTTACGTGTATTAATTCAAACTCTAATAGTAAATGGATAACTGAGAAAAAGAAGAAAATAAAAAAAAAACTAATTCAGAAATGACAAGAACAAGCGAACTGACTCGAAGAGTTTTTTGGGCTTTTGGCTGAAAGGGGGAGAAATAGGAAAATTGGGCGGCAATTGGAGAAATTAAAAAAAACTTATGGCTTAGAAAAAAGGAATATTGGGTGATCTGGTTAAATAGACTGAAAGACGAAGTTTATGAGGATCACGCATGCACGCACACACACACACACATGTGCATCCACATGCGTGCGTGCACACACGTGCACACGTAAACATATGCACACGTAAACACATGCACATGTACACACACACGCACATGCATACTCATGCACACTCACATTCACACACATACACACGATGCACCCCTCCCCCCATACAATAACCAAGTAGGTCATGATCGACATGCATGCCTAACAACTGCACTATTTTTTCCTTTTTTGATTGTTTTCTTGTTTTCATTTGTTTGTATTGTTTTTAAATTTTTAAATATTTAAAATTATGTAATATGTACTAGAAATAATGATAATCACCAACTTAAAATACTACTAAAAAACAAAAAAAATTGATTTATTCATAATTAATATATCTATGTCAAATAAAATGGGATAAAAGAAGAAACATGTATTATTTAATTTGAAAACTACATATGATGTATTGTAAATCCCAATAATTAACAACATTTGATTGACTTTTCAAATTTTAAATGTGCTACATACACCGGAATAAGAGAAGTAACAATGTACTATTAAAATTTTACATAAAAAGTACTATAAATATATTTATCAAAAGAAGTAACATGTGCTCCTAATATTTAATTTGGAAACTATGTAAAAAGTATTGTAAATCTCAATAATTAATAGTATTTGATTGACTCTTGAACTTCTATTTGTGCTACATACATCGGGACAAAAGAAGTGTCACGACCCAAAACCGAGCCGCGACTGGCACCCACACTTACCCTCCTATGTGAGCGAACCAACCAATCAATCCCTTAATATTTCAATGTATGTCAACAGAAAGTAATGCGGAAGACTTAAACTCATTATTAAAAACCAATTCGATAACTATTAAAATTCAACATCTATTATTTCCCCAAAATTGGGAAGTCAGTCACCACAAGAACATCTATAATCAAATGACTAAACTAAGAGTATTCTAAAAGCTAAAACAAGTAAAGCTAGTCCATGCCGGAAATTCAAGGTATCAAGACTTGAAGAAGAAGATCCAGTCCAAGCTAGAAGCATAGCTCACCCTGAAGATCCGGTGTACGAAGACTGGCTAGAAATTACTGTTAAGTTGAAGACGACGGCACGTTTGCTGCACTCCACAAAAACAAAGAAGAAAACATTAAAGTAGGGGTCAGTACAAGACACGGGTACGGAGTAAGTATATATCGGCCAACTCAAAATAGAAACACTATATATCAGTTAATATCATAAATCAACTATAATACTCAACATGTAGCAACAACAAGTACTTATAATCATCAATAAGTACTAACAAGTTTATCCATGAGGACTCAAGCCTCAATATCATACTCATTTGGGAATTAGGTTCATTAGATTGAGTATATTTATCATCTTTCATCCTCTTGTGTCGGTAAGTGACACTCCGCTCCATATACTATCCTGGTGTCGGAACGTGACACTCCGATCCTCATATACTATCCTGGTGTCGGAACGTGGCACTCCGATCCTCATTCTATCCTGGTACCGGAACGTGGCACCCGATCCATATTCTATCTTGGTGTCAAAACGTGACACTTCGATCCTCATTCTATCCTGGTACCGGAACGTGGCACCCGATCCATATACTATCCTGGTGTCGGAACGTGACACTCCGATCCTCATTCTATCCTGGTACCGGAACGTGGCACCCGATCCCCTAATTCATCAAGCCTTCTTTTATACTAAGGCATCATCATTAACAAGTGAATTAGGGTTTCTTTCAAGATTTAGGATTCAATAGCTTCATCATGCTTATTTTATCACAATTTCATAATCACAATCATGCAAGCATACAATTAAGCATATAGAAGGGTTTACAATACTACCAACACATATCATTCGCTATTAAGAGTTTACTATAAGATAGCATAAACCATAACCTACCTCCACCGAAGAATTGAATTCAAACAAGCAATTTCCCAAGCTTTGTGTTCTTCCTCTTCGATCGATTCCTCTCTCTCTATCCTTGTTCTTTCTCTTTTTCTTATTCCAACCCTCTTTCTTTTACCCTAATTAGCATATAATTAAGAATAAAAGATGGCAATAATAACCCACTAATTAACTTAAGGTTACCTCTTTTAACCCCCAAGTAATTAGACTTATTAATATTAACCCACTAACTTTGTAATTAAGGCAGGAATAGTCAAAACCGTCCCTTAAAACATGTAAAGAAATCCGAACAAGACTGGGATTACGCAACCTGTGACGGGCCGTCGTGCCTACGACGGTCCGTCCTGCAGGTCGTCGCAAAGTTCAGAGACCCAAATTTCCACCAAGGGTCTGTGACGGTCCGTCACGCCTGTGACGGTCCGTCCTGCAAGTTCGTCACGAAGTTCAGAGAGTCGATTTTCAGTACCCAATTTCAGAATTTCTAAGTGTTTTGAAACGAGACCCTGCGACGGTCCGTCGTGCCCATGACGGTCCGTCGTGGGGTCCGTTGCCTCAGCCAATTTTCCAGAAACAAAATCTGCTGCTCAAAACGACTAAACAGGTTGTTACAATAGATACCAATTTACCCATCGTTCGTCCTCGAACGATCAAAAGAAGAGAAACAAGGGTGGAAAGGAGTACCTGAATCCGTAAACAGATGTGGGTATTTTTCTTGCATATCAGTCTCCTTCTCCCAAGTGGCTTCTTCAACTGGTCGATTCTTCCATGTAACTTTGATGGATGCAATCTCCCTCGACCTCAACTTACGGACTTTTCTAGCTAAAATAGCGACCGGTTCCTCCTCATAAGTCAAATTCTCATCAAGCAGAACCGAATCCCATAGAATGATGTAGTTTCCATCCCCATGGTATCTTTTCAACATGGACACATGAAATACCGGATGCACTCTGGACAGCCCTGGAGGCAAGGCTAATTCATAAGCCACCTCCCCTACTCGCTTAAGTACTTCAAATGGACCAATATACCTTGGGCTTAGCTTACCTCTTTTTCCAAACCGCATCACCCCTTTCATGGGCGAAACCTTCAACAAGACTTGTTCACCCTCCATAAACTCCAAATCTCTAACCTTCCGATCTGCATATTCTTTTTGCCTACTTTGAGCCGCTAGAAGCTTTCCTTGAATGCACTTTACTTTATCTAACGAATCCCTCAAGAGGTAAGTACCCCAAGGTCTAACCTCAAATGTATCAAACCAACCAATGGGAGACCTACACCTCCTCCCATACAATGCTTAAAATGGAGCCATGTCAATACTGGAGTGATAGCTATTATTGTATGAAAACTCTGCCAAGGGTAAGAAGCTATCCAATGACCACCAAATTCTATCACACATGCATGAAGCATATCCTTCAACACTTGAATCGTTCGCTCAGACTGACCATCAGTCTGAGGGTGAAACGCAGTACTAAGGTCCAACCTAGTACCTAATTCAGCATGCAGTGTTCTCCAAAACTTAGAATTAAACTGCGTACCTATATCTGATATGATGGAGAGTGGAACTCCATGCAACCGAACGATTTCTGAGATGTAGATTTTGGCTAACTTCTCTGCATTGTAGGTCACCTTGACAGGAATGAAGTGAGCAGACTTAGTTAACCTATCAACAATCACCCAAATGGAATCAAACTTACCCAATGTCTTTGGTAGACCAACCACGAAGTCCATTGCAATTCTCTCCCACTTCCATTCAGGAATGGGCATTCTCTGAAGTGTTCCTCCGGGCCTCTGGTGTTCATACTTTACTTGTTGACAATTTGGGCATTTGGCAACAAAATCCACTATGTCACGCTTCATCCTACTCCACCAGAAGTGTTGCTTTAGGTCACGATACATCTTGGTTGCACCAGGATGTATAGAATATCCGGAACTATGAGCCTCTGTAAGAATAGTGTGGATCAAGTCATCAACACGAGGCACACATACTCTTACCTTAATCCTCAAAACACCTTCCTCATCGATTGTTGCTTCTTTAGCCTCTCCTTGCAACACTTTATCTCGAATTCGACCTAGTTTCTCATCGTCAAACTGTCTTTCCTTGATCTTGTCAAGAAAAGAAGATCTTGCCTCTACACAAGCTAACAATCCTCCCTTCTCATTTATTTCTAACCTCATAAGGTCATTAGCCAGAATCTAGACCTCTCTAGCCAATGGGCGTCTAGAAACTTGCAAATGAGCTAGACTTGCCATGCTTCCGGCCTTTCTACTTAAATCATCCGCCACAACATTCGCTTTTCCCAGATGATACAAGATAGTGATGTCGTAGTCCTTCAGTAGTTCCATCCATCTCCTCTGCCTCAAGTTCAAATCCTTTTGAGTAAAGACGTACTGTAGGCTACGATGGTCCGTATAGACTTCACATTTAACCCCATACAAATAGTGTCTCCATTGCTTTAGTGCAAATACTACCGCGGCCAACTCCAAATCATGGGTCGGATAGTTACGTTCATGCACCTTTAATTGCCTTGAAGCATAAGCAATCACATTACTCTCTTGCATTAGCACTGCACCCAAACCCGAATAGGATGCATCACAATAAACGATGAAGTTTTTACCCTCTACTGGCAAAGTAAGAATGGTGCAGTAGTCAACAAGGTCTTGAGTTTCTGAAAGCTTTCCTCACACTCATCCGACCATACAAATGGAACATTCTGCTTAGTCAAGTTCGTTAATTGGGACGCAATAGAGGAGAATCCCTTGACAAATCGGCGGTAGTAGCTAGCTAAACCAACAAAACTCCTTATTTCTGACACGTTTGTAGGTCTCACCCATTCTTCAATGTCTCAATCTAGATGGATCCACCATCACTCCATCCTTAGAAACCATGTGTCCCAAGAAGGACACTGAATCTAGCCAAAACTCACACTTGGAGAATTTGGCATAAAGCTTTTCTTCCTCAATAACTCTAACACCATTCTCAAATGCTCCTCGTGTTCCTTCTTACTCTTCGAGTATATCAGTATATCATCAATAAATACGATCACGAAGAGATCCAGATATGGCTTAAAAATCCCATTCATCAAGCTTATGAAAGCAGCAGGGGCGTTAGTAAGACCAAACGACATTACCACGAATTCGTAGTGCCCATACCTAGTTCGAAAAGCAGTCTTTGGCACATCCGTTGCCCGTATTTTCTATTGATGATAACCGGATCTCAAGTCAATTTTAGAGAAAACACAAGCACCTTGTAACTGATCGAACAAGTCATCAACGCGAGGAATGGGATACTTGTTCTTGATAGTTACCTTGTTCAACTGCCGGTAGTCTATGCACATCTGAAAGCTCCCATCCTTCTTCTTTACAAACAAAACCAGAGCACCCCAAGGAGATGCACTTGGTCTAATGAAGCCTTTGCTCAACAACTCTTGAAGTTGTGCTTTTAACTCTCTTAACTCCGCGGGAGCCATTCTATAAGGGGGTATAGAAATGGGGCGAGTACCCGGTTCAATATCAATAAAGAAGTCAATATCCCTATCTGGTGGCATACCAGGAAGATCTGCAGGGAACACATCCAAAAACTCACGGACTACCGAAACCGACTCAATTGAAAGTACTTGGATAGTGTCATCCCTGAGGTGTGCCAAGAACGCTAAACACCCTTTACTAACCATTTTCTTAGCACGAAGAAAGGAGATTATACGCACCGGATTGGAAGTGTAGTCACCCTCCCACACTAACGGATCTGTCCCAGGCTTGGCTAACATCACAGTTTTAGCATTACAATCCAAGATCGCGAAATGCGGAGAAAGCCAAGTCATACCCAGAATTACATCAAAGTCAACCATTTCTAAGATAACCAAATCTACATAAGTGTTGCTCCCCACAAAATTCACCAAACAAGACCTATATACCTTTTCCACTACCACAGACTCACCCACCGGAGTAGACACATGAATAGGCATATCAAGTAATTCACAATGTAAATTAAGACCATTAGCAAATGAGGAAGATACATAAGAAAATGTTGATCCAGGATCAAATAATACAGAAGCCATGCAATCACAAACCAAAAGATTACCTGTGATGACAGCATCAGATGTCTCTGCTTCAGACCGCCCAGGGAAGGCATAACAATGGGCCCTATCGTTTGTCTGTCCGTTGCCCCTACCATGTTGTGATGTAGTGGCTCCAGTTTTCCCATCTCCCCGGTCATTTTGGTGACCACCATTACCTCGACCACCACGTCCTCCAGAATAACGGCCTCTACCATGACCACCTCTACCTCTCACTATGGGAGGTCTGTAACTCTGTTTTGGGCAATACCTCTTAATGTGCCCAGTCTCCCCACATCCATAACATTCTCTGGGTTCAAGCATCGGTCTCTCAGAGAAGTGTTGACCGGTCTGAGGTGGACCCCCAACTACAGTCTGTAGTGAAGACTGAATTGGTCGGGCCGAGTAACCTCCGGAACTCTGTCCTCTAGAGTAAGAACCATTAAACTCACCTCCATTTCGAAACCTTTTTGATGTTGATGTCGTGGTGAAGTCATCTGGCTTCACTCCTTCCACCTCTATCACAAAGTCTACCACTTCTTGGAAGGATTTTGCCGTAGCCGCTACCTGTAAGGCCGAAATCCGCAATTCTGACCTCAACCCCTTCACAAACCGGCGAATCCGCTCTTGTGGACTGAAGCAAAGTTGAGTGGCATACCTGGATAATGCACGAAACTTATCCTCATATGCATTAACCGACATCCTACCTTGCTCTAGTCTCAAGAACTCATCCCTTTTCCTATCCCTCAAAGTCCGAGGGATATACTTCTCCATAAACAAACTAGAGAATGAGGCCCAAGTCATAGGTGTTGCCTCTGTCGGTTGACACTCAACATGTGACCGCCACCACATTTTGGCGTTCCCTTGAAACTGATAACTCACGAACTCAACACCGAACCGTTTTACTATACCCATCTTGTGTAGTAGCTCATGACATTCAACCAGAAAATCGTAAGCATCCTCAGATTCAGCACCCTTAAAGACTGGAGGTTTCAATTTCAAGAACTTACTGAAAAGTTCATGCTGATCATTCGTCATTATAGGCCCAGTAGTCAGACGTGGAAACGTGCCTATGTTCAATGAGGCATCCATACTAGGAGCCATAGTAGCCGCATGTCGTATCTCTGAAACCGGAGGTGTTGGTGCAGAAACCACTGGAGGTGCCTGACCGTGATCAGATAACCCGCTAAGATAAGCAAGAACCTGATTGATCATCTCTGGGGTAGGTTGGGGTGGCAATTCCTCATTTTGCACTTGTTCATTCTCCCCTTCCTCACCCTCTCTTATCACCTCCTCAGTCGGTGGAGGAGTCACCGCCCTAGTATCAGATGGGCTAGGTGCTTGTCCTCTCCCTTTAGAGGACGTCCTCCCATGACCTCTTCCACGGCCTCTTGCCACTGCTCTTCCTCGAGCCACAGCCCCAGTGGCTGGCTCAGACGTTTCTTGTCTTGCCGGTGTTGCTGTTGGCGCAGTTGTTGCTCTAGTTCTAACCATCTGCGAAATAGAGTGAAAATGGTCAGATACCAATTTGTATCACCTAGATACCAATTGGATTCAAGTAATAGCACGAAAGAAAGAAAGAAAGAGTGGAATTTTCCTAAAGTCTTATAGCCTCTCAAGGAAAAGTAAAGGCGTCCCCTACCGTTCCTTAAGACTCTACTAGACCGTTCTTGTGTGATGAGACCAACGAACCTAATGCTCTGATACCAAGTTATCACGACCCAAAACCGAGCCGCGACTGGCACCCACACTTACCCTCCTATGTGAGCGAACCAACCAATCAATCCCTTAACATTTCAATGTATGTCAACAGAAAGTAATACGGAAGACTTAAACTCATTATTAAAAACCAATTCGATAACTATTAAAATTCAACATCTATTATTTCCCCAAAATCTGGAAGTCATCACCACAAGAACATCTATAATCAAATGACTAAACTAAGAGTATTCTAAAAGCTAAAACAAGTAAAAGCTAGTCCATGCCGGAAATTCAAGGCATCAAGACTTGAAGAAGAAGATCCAGTCCAAGCTAGAAGCATTAGCTCACCCTGAAGATTCGGTGTGACGAAGACTGGCTAGAATTACTGTTAAGTTGAAGACGACGGCACGTTTGCTGCACTCCACAAATAACAAAGAAGAAAACATAAAAGTAGGGGTCAGTACAAAACACGGGTACTGAGTAAGTATCATCGGCCAACTCAAAATAGAAAACAGTATATATCAGTTAATATCATAAATCAACTATAATACTCAACATGTAGCAACAACAAGTACTATAATCATCAATAAGTACTAACAAGTTCATCCATGAGGACTCAAGCCTCAATATTATACTCATTTGGGAATTAGGTTCATTAGATTGAGTATATTTATCATCTTTCATCCTCTTGTGTCGGTAAGTGACACTCCGCTCCATATACTATCCTGGTGTCGGAACGTGACACTCCGATCCTCATATACTATCCTGGTGCCGGAACGTGGCACTCCGATCCTCATTTGATCCTGGTACCGGAACGTGGCACCCGATCCATATTCTATCCTGGTGTCGGAACGTGACACTCCGATCCTCATTCTATCCTGGTACCGGAACGTGGCACCCGATCCATATACTATCCTGGTGTCGGAACGTGACACTCCGATCCTCATTCTATCCTGGTACCGGAACGTGGCACCCGATCCCCTAATTCATCAAGCCTTCTTTTATACTAAGGCATCATCATTAACAAGTGAATTAGGGTTTCTTTCAAGATTTAGGATTCAATAGCTTCATCAAGCTTATATTATCACAATTTCATAATCACAATCATGCAAGCATACAATTAAGCATATAGAAGGGTTTACAATACTACCAACACATATCATTCGTTATTAAGAGTTTACTATAAGATAGCATAAGCCATAACCTACCTCCACCGAAGAATTGAATTCAAACAAGCAATTTCCCAAGCTTTGTGTTCTTCCTCTTCGATCGATTCCTCTCTCTCTATCCTTGTTCTTTCTCTTTTTCTTATTCCAACCCTCTTTCTTTTACCCTAATTAGAATATAATTAAGAATAAAAGATGGCAATAATAACCCACTAATTAACTTAAGGTTACCTCTTTTAACCCCCAAGTAATTAGACTTATTAACATTAACCCACTAACTTTGTAATTAAGGCAGGAATAGTCAAAATCGTCCCTTAAAACATGTAAAGAAATCCGACCCAGACTGGGATTACGCAACCTGTGACGGGCCGTCGTGCCTGCGACGGTCCGTCCTGCAGGTCGTCGCAAAGTTCAGAGACCCAAATTTCCACCAAGGGTCTGTGACGGTCCGTCACGCCTGTGACGGTCCGTCCTGCAAGTTCGTCACGAAGTTCAGAGAGTCGATTTTCAGTACCCAATTTCAGAATTTCTAAGTATTTTGAAACGAGACCCTGCGACGGTCCGTCGTGCCCATGACGGTCCGTCGTGGGGTCCGTCGCCTCGCCAATTTTCCAGAAACAAAATCTGCTGCTCAAAACGACTAAACAGGTCGTTACAAGAAGTGATATATATTATTTAAAAAAATACATAAAAATACAATACATTACAATTATTAAAAACATAAAATATTTAAAGTCAATTTAATTGAATATCTAAATTCTATCTATGTCATCTAAAGTGAGACAAAAAAAAATAAGGGAAAAGGGTCTGATATACCCCTCAACTTTGTCATTTGGAGCTGATATACCCCTCGTTATAAAAGTGGCTCATATATGCCCTTACCGTTATACAAACGGCTCACATATACCCTTGCCGTTACAAAATGACTCACATATACCCTTCATTTAACGGAAGTTAAAAAATTAGTTTTAAATTTTTATTTTTATTACTTCTATTTTTAAAAAAAAAATTATTTAGGGGTATATGAGATTCTTCTATCAAAGTTCAAGGTATATTTTAATTTTTTCATACATAAATTATTTTTTGTCTTCTTTTATTATAATTATTTGAATTTCTTATTCTTATTTAATTTTTTTCTTTCATTCCTTAGTTTTAAAAAAAAAATTAAACTATTTTTTTGTGTGTATTGTAATTTAATTTTGTATTCGAAGAAAAAATTTGGTCATCTACAATAAGTTTTACAAGAATATTAGTGAAACATAGATCAATTTGATTATCAAAATAATAATTATAAATTAGTCATTGAAACAAAAAAAGTTAAAAAAAAATGTTTAACGAGGATTAAATTTATTCATATGGGATTATATTTTTTAGAAAAAAATAATAAAAATTTAGATTAAAATTATTATTTTTTTCATTACCGTTAGAGGAAAAGGGTATATGTGAGCTATTTGTTTACAAGTAGGGGTATATATGAGCCACTTTCATAATAAGGGGTATATCAGCTCTAAATGACAAAGTTGAGGGGTATATCAGACCCTTTTCCCAAAAAATAATATATATTGAGTCTGTGCTAACACGGACAGTTGTTACTAGTATTATAGCTAAGGCGTCAAGTTTACTCACAAGAGATATCTGTATTTTTTAGTTAAATTTACATATTGTTAGGTGTTTTGGATTAATATAAATACTCCAACTGAAGTGTTTGAGTAAACAAAAAATCTTTTGACAAAAACGTAAGATTATCGCTTAAAATTTTGTAGATATTAGAAAACTCACAAAAGTTTTAGGGGAAATGGTATGATATATATCCCTCAATTTGCAATTTGGAGTTGATATGTCTTTGTTATGAAATCGATCATATATACCCTTATCGTTATACAAAAGGCTCATATATACCTCTATTGTTACAAAATGAGCTCACATATATCCT
>JAKWIY010001540.1:0-19417 GCA_027704805.1 Solanum corneliomulleri | reverse complement strand
TCATCGAATTTGGAGCTTGTAACTCGCTAAAATAGCTGCAAAATAAACAAAATCGTAAAAGAAAAAGGGAGGGGACTGGGAGCGTTTTCTTCTTTGTTCCGATGGAGGTGCTGATTCCTGGCGGCTGGTTGTCGTTTTGGTGTTGCTGTTTCTGGTGGTTTTCCGCCAGAAATGAAGAGATGAACAGAGAGGGATCGAAGGAGAAGACAAGAGGGAGTGGTTGGAGAGAGGAGAGAGGGTTTTTCCCTTCTTTCTCTTTTTGAGAAATCAATTCCCCCCCCCCCCCCCCCCCTTTTTTTTTTACCTAAATAAAGACTCAAAATTGGCTTAAATGACGGTCTTAGCATTGTGGCTCAAAATTACGAAATTTTAAAAATGTTAGGCCAAAATTGGGTGTCAACAGTGATCTATTTCACATAATTCAGAGACAATTTTGACCCTTTTTCGTATTATTAATAATAATTACGTTCAAAATAAATAAAATAAAACGCCTACATTGAACAAGACGTAGTATATATTCACTAATTGAATTAACCACCTATCGTTTCAAGCAAGTTGGCTGCTATAATACGTACTTTGGACACGAAAAATCAACAATTATAGAAAGAGTTTAATTTTATACATCAAAACGATGTACAAAATACTTAATAATTTCAGGTAATACTATAGTATATAAAAGATATGTATATTTTGAAAAATGGAAATGATATTCTGTAAGAAACCCTCAAAATTATATATACTTTCCTTAATTATACGCATCTCAATTCCAAATAAATTGAAATCAACTATATCAATTCTCATTTTTTTTAACTAAGCCCATTTCATACTATTATTCTAACAATAATTACTCATATATGTTAAATAATTAAGGAAACACATACGTATATTTTAGTTTTCACCAAATAAATAACAATTTATGTTTGTCAGATTTGATGGAATTATATAGTGAAAAGCAAACCATAAAAAAAAATAACCATAAAAAAGATCAAGAAAGTTACTCCAAAACCTATGATATGCAACATAAAAAACTGATCTTTACTTAAAAAAAAATAATACAAAATAACACTCAAATAACTGGACTTTAGAAATAAATCAAGAATCACCATAAAATTAAACTCTTAACAATCGTAAATGTCAGCTTATGCTAGTTCTCATCAAATCTAACTTACATAGTTCGATAAATATTTTTACGGGGACTTAAAATATTAAATTTTGATAAATTTTAAATACTAAAATTATTTTATGCATTCTTAAATAACTATTTCGAACCTACCCTCAAATAAACATAGAATATATATTTGCTTCAGAGTTTTATTTTTTTTACTTAAATTGAACTACGAAAATAAATATCAAAAGGGCATTTGGTCTAGTGGTATGATTCTCGCTTAGGGTGCGAGAGGTCCCGAGTTCAATTCTCGGAATGCCCCCATTTGAGTATTTCTTTTGTTACATTTTTAATTTCATTGGCCGGCTAATTTTATTTATTGATTGATTTCTCATCCGGTGTTCGAGCCGAGTTCAATTCTCAAAATGTCCCATTTGAGTGTTTTAATTTTTTTTGAATTTTATTGGTCGGCTAATTTTTTATTTTTCACCCAAGTGTTCGAGACACAGATTGAAGCCCAACTAAATCTATATTCAGCTCGAAAAGCTCCACATTCTTGGCCGGCTATGGGTCTAAAAAAATACAATTGACCAATTTGCAAATTAGCATAACTATACAATTCAGTATATAATAATATATAGTCAGTATACAATAATATACAAAAATATATTTATATTTCTTTTATACCAAAATGTTTAAGAACTTGATATACAATACCAGACATCAATATATAAAAGATATGTGTACACTCATATACAACTTTATACAATAATATACAAAACAAAATTTTATCAAACTCTTTCAATTGTCTTCGTTCAAATGACAAGATAAATTCTTTGAAAAGTTTGTGGAGAGATGGATTAGTCATGATCTATCATCTCCAATAGATGAGACATCACGAAGCACAAATAGAATTTGATTGAGAAATTATTTAAAAAATGGATGACTTTTGTCTTGGAAATTCTCTACAATAATTGTATATGTAGTTTGAGATCTTTTCGAGTTGTGGATGCAATTTTAACCCCAGTTTATTAAATGGTGGTGGCGTGAGGCGAGATGTTTTCTACAGTATGGAGCGAGAGGTAAGTTTCGAAACACAGTGTGTGAGTCCCATGAATCTATGGGGCGTAATCTCGTGTATATTCAATTTTATAGTTTTATTACTAATAAAATAGGGCAAAACACATATATATGCTATATTATAAAAATATTTACTATCTATGACAACATAATTTTTCTATTTAAATATAACATTTTTTTTAAAATTATGAAAATTGCATCGCCTCTTTCTCAATCCTTTTTTCTATTCGTTCTCTTCTGTTTTATATTCTTTTTCTTCTTCGTCTCTTTCCTCTCATTATTTATCTTCCTCCTCTCTTTTTTTAATTTTCTTTTCGTTCTACTTCTTTAAATTTCACTTAAATAACTATTTTTAGATAACTTTTGCCCATATTTAATTATTTTTACTCAAAAACATGACGAGAAGAGGAATAGAAAAATCAAATATTTGTACAATATCATGTTCTCAAATAGAAACTTCAAATTTTTAAAAATATAGCAACAAGAGTTCACCATTAATTGATGGTCATTATAAAACTTCAAATTTTGAATTCATTATTTGAATTTTATGAATTTGTGATTAGTTTGGACAAATTGTTCCTACAAATAATTTTAAAAAAATGTCGTTTTGGAGTTTATATCTTAACTTTAAGAGGATTTCATTAAGTTTATAATTGATTGCAAGATAAATATTAGATTGAAACTTGATAACGTGAAATTTATGGAACTGTATCGCAATTGTATTAAAGTTATATTAGATATGTTTCATAATTGTATTAAAATTGTAATAAAATCACGAACAATACTTTATGATACATATTACAAAGTTCATTTCTTTTTTTAGTGATATCAATCAAAATAATTTAAGTAACACACTTGTAATATATCTATACATATGCACAATACATTTGTAGTATGTATTGCAAACATCACTCATATTCTTAGTGATACAAATCAAAATAATTTATAACATATGCACAATACATTTGTAGTACATATTGCAAATATCACTCATGTTCTTAGTGATACAAATCAAAATAATGTATAAGACATATATAATACACGTTTTATTCATAAATAATACAGGTTTAATTCAATCTATGATTGTTGTCTTATCTTTCGTTAGTTGCGTCTTTCATTATTGTTAATTTTCTCTTCTAATTCAACTTTAATATTGTATAATACACTTTTAATGCAAATCTAATTCATTTTGTAGTTTATTATTTGTTACTATTAGATTACTTCTTTAATTCATTATTGATATAAGTTTTATCCACACTATCTATTGTTTCATTAGTTACATTTTTTATGTATGCTTAATTCAAATTTACTATTTGTATAATGCACTTATAATAAGTAAATTCATTTTGCAGTTTATTCATGCACACTTATAATATATGCACAATACAGTTTAATACATATTGCAAACATCACTCACATTCTTAGTGGTACAAACCTAAAGTAATTTATAAGACACATATAATACTTGTTTTATTCATGAATAATACATTTATAATACGTATTGCACGCTTCACTCATATCTTACCGATAACAACAAGAAATTTTAGGTAACACACTATGATACATTTATAAGACATGCACAATACATTTCCAATACATATTACAACCATCACTCGTATTCTCAGTGATAAAAAGAAGATAATTTATAAGATATATATGATATATAAATTTTATTCATGAATCATATGAGTTTAGTTCAGTTTATAGACCGTCGTCTTGTCTTTCGTTTGTTACCTTTTTCATTCATTCTAATTCTCTCTTCTAATCAACTTTAATATTGTATAATACCTTTTAATGCAAATCTAATTCATTTTGTAGTTTATTATTTGTTACTATTAGATTACTTCTTTAATTCATTATTGATATAAGTTTTATCCACACTATCTATTGTTTCATTAGTTACATTTTTATGTATGCTTAATTCAAATTTACTATTTGATAATGCACTTATAATGTAAATTCATTTTGCAGTTTATTCATGCACACTTATAATATATGCACAATACAGTTTAATACATATTGCAAACATCACTCACATTCTTAGTGGTACAAACCTAAAGTAATTATAAGACACATATAATACTTGTTTTATTCATGAATAATACATTTATAATACGTATTGCACGCTTCACTCATATCTTACCGATAACAACAAGAAATTTTAGGTAACACACTATGATACATTTATAAGACATGCACAATACATTTCCAATACATATTACAACCATCACTCGTATTCTCAGTGATAAAAAGAAGATAATTTATAAGATATATATGATATATAAATTTTATTCATGAATCATATGAGTTTAGTTCAGTTTATAGACCGTCGTCTTGTCTTTCGTTTGTTACCTTTTTCATTCATTCTTAATTCTCTCTTCTAATTCAACTTTAATATTATGTAATACTCGTTAGTTACGTTTTTCATTCATTCTTAATAATCTCTTCTAATTCAACTTTAATATTATGTAATACAATTTTGAAGCAATTTAATTCATTTTGCAATTTTTTTATTTATTTGTTACTATCCGATTACTTGTTTAATTCATTATTCATAAAAGTTTAATTACTCTATAAATTTCTCTACTCTTTCATTATGTTTTTTATTCATGCTTAATTCTCTCTTCCAATGCAACTTTAATATTTTTGCAATACACTTTTAGTTTATTTTGTAATTTATTTGTTGATTTGTTACGATTGAATTACTTGTTAAATCCATTATTGATACAAATTTATTCAGTTTACAGAACATAAAATGCTCTTTCGTTTGCTACATTTTGCATTCACGCTTAATTCTCTTCTAATTCAATTTTAATATGTGTGTATACATTTTTAATTCAAGTTAAATTTATTTTGTAATTTATCATGTCTCTTCAATTGTTATGATTAAATTATTTTTTAATTAATTAATTAATTATTGATACAAAATTTATTGATCCTAAGAATTATTGACTAATCTATGAAGAAAATAGAGAGAGAAATAAAGACAAAAAAGCAAAAGAAAGAGAAAAAAGAGCAGCAAAAAGAAACGAGAAAGGAAAAAACAAAAAGAAAATAGAGAGAAATAACGAGTTAATACCTCATATCATATGGTCACTCAACTTTGCACTATTCTCTCAGAAAGTCACTCAACTTTCAATTTTCCCTCAAAAGTCACTCAACTATGCACTCTTCTCTTAGAAAGTCACTCAACTTTCAATTTTCCCCCAAAAGTCACTCAACTATCCACTCTTTCCTCATAAAGTCACTCAACTATCCACCCACCCTTTCCTCATAAAGTCACTCAATCTATTAATTATTTTTAATTAAAATTTTTGATATTAATTATTATATAACAAACAAAAAATTTTAAAAAATAAATTAAATCATTTAGTGATCCACCCACCTAACCCGACCCATTAAAAAATATGATATGACCCATTTTATTTTATCTTTAATCCTAAATTAATCCTCTCTTTAATCTTAAATTAATCTAATCCTAATTCAAGGTAAAGAGAGGGATTAATTTAGGATTAAAGATAAAATAAAATGGTCATATCATATTTTTAATGGTCGGGTTAGGTGGGTGGATCACTAAATGATTTAATTTATTTTTAAAATTTTTGGTTTGTTATATAAATAATTAATATCAATAAATTTTAATTAAAAATAATTTAATAAATTGAGTGACTTTCTGAGGAAAGAGTGGATAGTTGAGTGACTTTCTGAGAAAGAAAGAGTGGATAGTTGAGTGACTTTTGAGGGAAAATTGAAAAAGTGATTGACTTTGTGAGAGAAGAGTGCATAGTGAGTGACTTTTGAGGGAAAATTGAAAGTTGAGTGACTTTCTGAGAGAATAGTGCAAAGTTGAGTGACCATCTGAGGTATTAACTCAGAAATAACAACTAAAAGAAAGGAGCGAGAAAGAGAAAAATTTAAAAGCTGAGACAAAAAAAAAAAAGAGGCGAGAGAGAAAAAATTAATAAAATATATATTATTGTTATATATTGCTATAAATAGTAATAATTAAAAAGTATATTTAAAAAAAGTAATTATTTTTTAAAAAGGATACACTCAAGTAATTAACCCAATAAAATAAGCAAAAGTAAACTTTTCAGTGATTTTACAAAACAACCTATAATATATAAATTATATTATAATTTATATTTGAGATAAGTATTAATAATCAATAATGAAGAAAAAAATATTATAATTACTATTTGAGAAATATCATTACACTAATAAAAAAAATATGATTTAAAGCCAAAAAAAGTTCACAAAAATAAATTAAAAATGTTCGGGCCTACGTTTTCACGCCGAGGATTTACGTTTTTATGCTCGAAGCTTACGCAATAAAATTTTTAGAACTTACTCCTTATGAATCTATGTCTTAAAATTATGTCCCAGAGCGTTTTGATACGCCCCACCTCGAGACTCGCCTTGAAACTCGCCTCAAAAACGTTTTTGAAGAACATTGTTTAACCCTATTCTTGTTAGTGTTGGATTCATCTCATCGAAGTCTATCATTTGATTTTGAGTTTGAATATTTGAAGGTCAAGAGAGGTTTATAACCCCATGATAGTCATCTCGAGCCCCTAAGTTTCTCTCTTCAGCTAATTTAGGCTGCTATAAAAAGAAACCTTGCCTAAATTATATAAAGTAACTTTATGAACCATAATAGAGTATAATTATGTCATTTTTCTAAACTAAATTATATATAAGTACTTATCTATCAAACACTAAAAAATAAATAAGGAATCAATTACTTAAAAACATTTATTTTTATTTTTCAATCATAATTTATTTTCAATATAATAACAAACTAGTAAAAACTGAAGGTAGAAAGTAGGAAAAATAGCCTAAAGTCGTCATAATATATATTTGAATTTTCAACTATATACCCCCTCTACACTGTTTAAAAATGAAGTAATTATACCTTTAAAAAGTCGTACTCAAATCTATGTTTGCCTGTGAATTTTATTTTTCCTTCAATATCTCCACTTCTTTGCCATTTTTTTTTCTATTTTATATTCTCACATGTCCCTTCAAACACCCTAAATACTTTCACTCTTTTCACCATCACTAAAACACCATATATCCATCAAAAATGGAGTTTTGAAGAGGAAAGGTGAATAGTGATTGCAGAGCTTGTCCAGAGATATTCGAGCTTTGCTCCTCAAAAAACCCTAAAAAAATTGAAGGAAAAGAGGGGGGGGGGGAGGAAGAACAGGGTAGTGTATTGCGATTAATGGAGGTTAGCAATCATCTCAACGAAGATGAGGAGAAGGAGCCTAAAATGTCTTCTGCATCATCATCTACGACGACAACAACAATTTTAAAAATAATAAAAGTCGATTCACCGACTGTTGAAGAACGATAACGATAAATTCTGAGAAGTAGTTGATTGATTAAAATTGATGATAAAAGAATTATTATTAAAAAAAAGAGTTTATGGATTCAATTGGATTTGAAGTAATTAAGCTTAGATTTATGTTTTCCTAAGTCTTTTCGGGTGATATAAATATGAGATAAGTGTCAAAAACAAACCTATAACTATACCTTCTTTTTGAATTACATACCTAAACTATAACTTTTTAGATTGAGAAACACACCTCTCTCTTTTATATCACTTTCATCATGGTACGTGTGATACACTCTCTCTTTTATACCGAAACTAAAAAGTGATAGTTTGGGTATGAAACTCACACTCAATAGTTTAGGTATGAAACTAAAAATAAGTGAATAGTTTAAGTGTGTTTTTGACACTTATCTCTATAAATATTTGTAAGTTTATCTACAGTTGATTTAGATTGTCTGATTTTGCAAGAATTTTACCTGAGCTTGAAATTCAATTGGATTAACAATAGTGAATCCAGTGGAGATGGTAATGACAAACGACAACTTGAAAATGGTGAATGATAAAGAATTTTGATAAGTATTGCTACAGAGAAACAAGAAAATGAATAAGAAAAATAAAATAATCGAAAATAAATTTTACTAATAGTTTTTTATGCTCATTCTCTCAAAGAAAATAAAATACACCAACTTTACTAGTTAAACATTCAGACAGGTAGTAATTTTAATTTTAAAGAATGCAGGAATGATAAAACTCCTATAACATTGAAGTGTATAATTAAGAATTTAATATACATTTACGGGTCGTTTAGTAGGCCTCATTAAAACATTTTGTCCATATATCAGTATGACATTTATTTAAGGGAAAAGGATAAATATACCCCCGAACTATTGTAAATGGTATGCATATACCTTCCGTCATTCTTTTGTGACATTGATGTCCCTGTCGTTCATAAATTAGAGCATATATATCCTTCACTCTAACGAAGGGGCAGGGGCACCAATGTCTCCAAAGTATGACAGCAGGGCACCAATGTCTCAAAAGTATGATGACAGGAGCACCAATGTCAGAAAAGTATGATGACAGGGGCACCTATGCCATATAGGTCGAAAATGGGTAGAAAATTACTTATAAAATAATTTCAGGGGGGTAATAGGACCTTAGTATAATATAGGGTGTGCTTTGATATTTCGGGCATAGGTGAGGGACTACTTGTGGCATTTTTCCTTATTTTATTATTTTATATTATTATTATTACATAACTAGTATTATTATTATTATTATTAGTATTCTTTATTTGTGATTATTATTAATATTATTATATATTATTATTATTATATAACTACTACTATTATTATTATTATGATTTTCTTATTAATTATTATTATTTTTTTATCATCATTATTTATTACTATTATTATAAATAATTTATGATGATAAATAAATATGTGAATGACAGGAAATATAATACTTATGGATGTAAAATATAATTAATTTTGTTTTAATTTTCTTAAGTATAAAAATCTTAAATTAATCAACTTTTTATCATGTTAACAAATTTAAGGGTATTTCAGACACTTCGATAAAAGTGATTACCAACACTTATTTGCCAAACACATCAACAACTTTTTTTTCAACTGCAACACTTTTATCCGAACACATTATTACTTATTTTAAAAATAAGTTTCTGCACTTTCAAAAGTACTTTTTAAAAATTATTTTTGTAAGTCAATCCAAACGGACTCTAAGTAATGGAAAGGATATTCATCCGCTTGTTGTAGGCTTCGAATTATCGTGGTCATTTTTCAAGCTGTAAACAAGTTTTATAATTTTTTTAATTAAATTTTGTAATACTATAGAACACAATAATTAATAATTTAAAATATTTAAAAATATATTAAAAATGGAATTGATTTCCTAAATTTTATTTACAATATAAAATAGGACAAAGGAAGCAACATATGTCATTTACGAATAAATTAAAAAATATTACAAATCATGATAATTGACAACATTAAATATTTCAAAAATAAAAGTATATTAAAAAGATTTAGTTAATTCTTGAAATTAATGTATCGTTAGAACTTGTATATAAAATATTATAAATCATGATAATTCACAACTTAAAATATTTAAAAAAAAACACATACAAATTTAATTGATTCTTGAAATTAATCTATCAATCAATGTCAAAATTGGACAAAAATAGTAATATAATATGTATTATTTAATGTGAAATTATTTAATTTGAAAACTATGTAAAATATCTTGTACTAATCTTAACAGTTAAAAATATTTGTTTGACTCTAAAATTTTTCTATGCTTCAGAGACAAAAAAAATAAAATTAAATATTTAATAATTATGAAAATTATAATAAATTATATTATTAACAATTTAAATACATAAAAATTACATTAAATTATAATACTTATTTATATTTTATCTCTATCACATAAATTAAAATTAAAATAAAATATATCAAATCCGTGCTATCACGAGCAACAACATCCAGTAATTATTACAAAAAACCAGATTAGGGACCCCTTTCCAATATTTGAATATATATGGAAACGTGGTGTTTAACATGCTGGTGGGCTGCCGTCCGTTTTTTTAACATTCAATTTTTATGCCACGTGTACACCCTACTGACTATGTCCAATTTTTTTCTCCATTGATTTTTGGATTAAAAAATAAAATATATTAATAAATTATCATAAATGATATATAGATAAATTTTTATCATATTTTTTATATGTTGGTGCTGTTGTAGTATGAAGCTGACTATATGTACCCTTTATTTGAGGAAAAGAATAAATAAAAACATGTGATACAATCTTATTCGTAGAATCAGGATAAGATTATAACATGTGTATATCTATTAATTAAAAGATATATTTTAATTTTTGAATGATAAAAATATCAATATTTCAAAAATATAACAAATAATATATTTACTATAGTTTAAAAATATATTTATCATTTTTTAGTTGATTTTTGTCATTTGCAACTGCACGTGCTTCACTCACACCTTGCACTACCAAAATCACTCTTATTTTTTTTTCCATTTTTCGTCTGTATTCAATAATTATTATTTCTACTATTGGATTCTCCCCAAATAAAATCTCACATTAATATAAAGTGTTTGATATTTCATACTCAAAACTCAAATCTCCATTTCTCTCACCTCTCAGCTCTTGATTACAATTACTACAGGTGTTTCTTCTAATTCATCCTTCGTTTTCTTGTATTCATCGTCCAAATTTTACAATGTATTCTCTTAGTTTGTACATTTTTGTTCTTTGTTTTGATCTATTTTTCCATTGATTTCTGTCTTTTTTTTTTTTGTTAAATAT
This sequence comes from Solanum corneliomulleri, assembly GCA_027704805.1. Classification (NCBI taxonomy): domain Eukaryota; kingdom Viridiplantae; phylum Streptophyta; class Magnoliopsida; order Solanales; family Solanaceae; genus Solanum; species Solanum corneliomulleri. The sequence goes on along the minus strand of JAKWIY010001540.1, from coordinate 8,543 downwards.
TTGAATTTCTGCATTTTAATCTCATTTTCCCCAGAGTTTACACTCATTTGCTTTAGTTTTTTCAATTAAATTCTGTTTTTTACCCCAAATCTTCAGCATCGGCATATTTTTGCATTTTTTTTAAATTTCACCTACCAATTTTTCTGATTTTTTTATTCATTTTCCAGTAGCTGTCAGTAGTTTGTGGTGCTGGTGAATCGTTGATTTGTTATATTTCAATGTAGTTCAAAATGCAAGGTTTTTAACAATTTCTGATATAATTTATCATTTTTGTAGTAATTGGAGTGAATCTGTTGAAGAATGTGGAAGTTGAAAGTAGCAGAAGGAGGGAGTCCATGGCTGCGGACAACGAACAATCATGTAGGTAGGGAAGTATGGGAGTTTGAAGCAGACTTTGGATCTCCAGAAGATCGGGCGCAGATCGAAAAGTTTCGTGAACACTTCACCAAACATCGTTTGGAGCAAAAACACAGTGCTGATCTCCTTATGCGTTATCAGGTAAAAAACAACTTCCTCCTCAAGTTAATTAGCAGATGCATTAGCGAAATTTTAGGTAGGAAGAAAGAAATGATTGATAATTGCGTTTTGATATATAGTTGGTGATAGTTCAAATAGGAAATTTGTATGCATGGCAGTTCAGGTATGAAACTCTAAAAATCGGATACTTTAGATGTATTTTTACTTTTTAACCACTAAATCTGTTGTTTTTTTTACCTTTATGTTTTCATGTCACAGTTTTATTAATATAGGTTGACAGTAAACAATATTTAGCTGTAAGAAAATTACACAGAGAAGGCAATTTCAAAATAACTTAACACAAACTGCAACAGTTTACCTTTACTGGATCCATTTTCTCCAATATTGAACATATAATGTTTCAACATTTCGCAGGGTTATTGTAAACACTGTTTGTTTGATAATTGATAGTACTATAGAAGGTAGAGGAGCATGCACTCTCTGATTCTGTTCCCCGATGCCTCAATTGTACACCATTGTAACAATCAAAATTAAGTGATAGAGAACTTGAGAGAAAATGGTTTCTTTTTGCTTCCAATTTTCCATTTTCTTTCAAACAGTGGAGAAAAGTTGCAATAGGTTGAGAGCTTATGTATGAATAATTATGATGAATCCTCTTAATAGTGTATGGTGGGAGCACAAAAAGTTTAGAGGGTTAATACTGTTAGCTTCCTGTATCCTTAACCATTTTTAATAAGCAAAATCTGTAATTAAACAGTAACTTATATTAATCCTGAGCCCACACTCCACAGATAACACTGTCCATAAGAAATTTAATCGCCACAATGTTGCCAAAGGTTTCAGCTTATTTCCTCCTAGGATAGAACCAAAAAACCTGTTCTGTAATAATAAAACTTCAAATTACAGAACTCTGCGAACGGAAAAGAGGAGGTGCCAATCACATTTGATACTTAGTCACTTTTATTTTTGAGAACAATGCAAAAGAAGAGGGGAAGAAAAAATTGAATTCTATGGTATAAATCTGAGGCAAGGCTTCTGTTATAGCCAATAATAGGTGTCTTCAGAAAATTAGGTGTCTTTTCTGAAAATAATTGCTATTACAAGAAAAGGCGCTGGGACTAAAACCTTTATTTCCTTTTCACACCAATAATACCCAACAATCCACATGAATGGGGAATGACTACATGATGGAAACATGCATGAAAAACTGTGTCATTAGCTCTTGCGTATATGCTGATTATCCAGTTAACGTCATCAAATTTCCCCCGCTCTTTCTTGTTTTTGTATATCAGTTGTCAAAGGAGAACCAAGGAATTAGTATCTTGCCACAAGTCAAAATTAATGACAATGAAGTTATTACAGAAGATAATGTAGCTACCACACTGAGAAGAGCGCTAAGTTTTTATTCCACTCTACAAAATCATGACGGTCACTGGGCTGGAGATTATGGAGGCCCGATGTTTCTAATGCCTGGCATGGTAAATGTTTCTATTGCTGCTACTAGCTGCCTAACTTTGAAAGATACTTTTAATGTTTTTATGCTGTAGAATTGGGTCATAACTTCTATTTTAATGATTATTTTTTGATTTCTTTTACATCATTAACAGATTATTGCTCTATCTATTACGGGGGCACTCAATGCAGTATTCTCAAGTGAACATAAACGTGAGATGATTCGATATCTTTATAACCATCAGGCAAGTCCTTTCTGATTATACTCACATCTCTGCTTGTGTATTTAATTTGTTGTTAATTTCATTGGCTCTTCTTCCTTCACTATTCACTTGGTGCTAAAAAACTTTTGTTGTAACAATGTTAAATTACAGAACAGTGATGGTGGGTGGGGTTTGCATATTGAGAGCCACAGCACCATGTTTGGTTCTGCTTTGAGCTATGTTACTCTGAGATTGCTTGGGGAAGGAGCTAATGATGGAGATGGGGCCATGGAAAAGGGCCGTAAATGGATTCTAGATCACGGTAGTGCCACAGCCATTACGTCATGGGGGAAAATGTGGCTCTCAGTTCAGTAACTTCTAGACCTCATCTTTTTGGGTTGAAAGAATGCCTTTCAAATAGATCAGTATAGATTGGAAATTTTAATAAACTTTATTTTCCTCTAAATTAATATTAAGGTGCTTGGAGTATTTGACTGGTCTGGGAACAACCCACTTCCTCCTGAAATATGGCTTCTTCCCTATATCCTTCCAATCCATCCTGGTTAGTTTCACCTTTATCTGTTATGCTACTTTTCAACTTCTTCCATTTATTTCTTCTGGAAAATCATCACCTGTAATAGAATAATGAGAGAATCAATCTATCAGTGAATATGGCGAAATGGGTAAACTGGAGAAACATACGCTCATTGTCAATGTCTTCAAAAAACAAATGGATGAAAGAAAACTGTTTATGTTGGCAAATTTAATATTTCAGAGAAATTGTAAGGTCAATGTGTCATTAGTCACTTCCTCTTGTGTTAGTTATTGGCAGTTTAGTCAAAGGGTGCTTAAGCCCTGAAGCGAGGCACATAACATGTTGAGCGCTTCGCTTTGCCTAGCGGGCGCCACTCTAAGACATACTTCTCCTTACCAATGAACGTAATCCTGAAGAGGCGATACTTAGCAATTGAATTTCACTTTATCGTAAAAAAATTTCAATTTCTTTGACCATGTATTTATTCATGCTTATTATTGTTAGTCTTGGACTAAACATACATATTTTGTTTTCTCCATTTGCACCTTTCTTTATTAAAACTTGAACTTTATTTGGGCTTTGTGCTTAAACCCCCAATGGACCTTGGATTCTTTTTCTATTCTCTTTTTGCTCTTTTTTCCTCTGATTACATTGGTTATTGGTGCCTTTGAAGCATTATGGTGCCTTTGAAGCAAAATTGCTAAATAGTCTATTATGGTATTTGCTGTATCATGACATTTCAATACATTACTGGTTCTGTTTCTCAAGAAATGTATGTTTCTTGTCTTCTCTAAGAAATGGAAACTCTTGTTTTATCCATTTTTTTCAGGAAGAATGTGGTGCCATTGCCGGATGGTTTATCTTCCTATGTGCTACCTTTATGGTAAACGCTTTGTTGGTCCTATCACTCCAACAGTTTTATCTTTGAGAAAGGAGCTCTTTACGGTCCCGTATCATGAAGTAGATTGGGATAAAGCTCGCAATGAGTGTGCAAAGGTTGGTAGGAGCAGTAATTTGTCTATGTTTATTTACTGTTCTTGCCTTCTTTTTTTGGACAATCATGAGTAGATTTAGAAACATCCTACTGTTACAAAATCATTATAATACAGATCTAACTAGTATGCATCATGAGACCAATCATCATCTCATAAACATTAAGAATCTAAATAGAATAAACAGTAGTGTTGTTAATGGTGAAAAGCAACAATAACTACTATATAACATATAAATAAAAATCATTTTAACTAAGCGAAATATAGAGTTTAAATCATGTTAACTAAGTTGAAGATTAATTTAAAGTATTGACTTTGATGTGAAGATGTAATTTTAAGTTTGTAATCTATATATAGTGAATAGTCCTCTAGACTAATTTTTTGATTTTTGAAATAAACTAACATACTCATTAACCACATGTCTTAATATCTAATGGATCACTTCCGCTATATTGATTGTTTAGTATTCCCTCTTCAAGATGGTGTATGAGCTAGGTGCATACCGCTTCAGTGTTCGAACTAAAGTGCCACCTAAGGAAGGTGAAGCGCAGGGCTTATGCTACCCCTAGCTTCAAGTTTATAACATGTGACAAGTCAATCATTGTCAACACTAGGACCCGATTATACCATGTAGGGTTTTTTGCTGTTTCAACTGTAATCTTCTCGTACACTATTACTTGATGTTTTCATTCAGAAAGTAACTATGGATGTCTCCTTGTGACATCAAACAGTGGGACAGTAGGTCTAACTTTATAACATAAGATTGAGTTAATCCTTTTGTTGTTTGATTCATATTACATAAGATGTTAGCCAAGGATCCTACTATCTACTATTTTTAAGGGGTCGTTTGGTTCGAATACTAGTTATGATGAGATTAGTTATGCTGGGATTACTTATCCGGAGATTATTTGTTATTGAGTGTTTGGTTTGTTGTATTCAAAATAACATGCATTGCATAAATTTGAAAAACAAGTATCTCTGAACTAAGGGTGTGCTTTATGGAAGACTAGAATTCAAACCCATGCAGAGATAAATAAAGATGGGTATTTTGTTCTCATCTGTCCAAACCATGGTGGGCAGAGTTAACCCTTGCTGGTGGGGTAAAAGGTTCTCAGCGATATAGTTGAGGTGCAAATACATTGGCCAGCACACCATTGTTATCTGGAAAAATGCATGAAGTCAAAGCATATATTCTTGTAATAATGTATCAATAACAATGCTTGTACTACCAGACTGATAGGCATTGATGGTAATGTGATTGAGAAATCTTTTGTCCATCATCCTTTTGAGGCATTAAAAAATCTAGAGTGATACTGGGGCTATAATACACCTAAGTAAGAAAAGAAAACAAATAAGAAGTCACATTCTTGCTGCAAGTCCACACCTATGAAATTGGCTAATAACTTGAAGCAAAATTTAATGTAGCTTCTACATTTGCATCACTAAGACATGTGGATTGCAACTTATACGGTTCTTTTTTCTGGATTGTATCTTCTTTTACTTATCTAAATTTTCTACAGGAAGACCTTTACTACCCACACCCTCTAGTACAAGATATCATGTGGGCAACTCTTCACAAGGTTGTAGAACCTATTTTGATGCACTGGCCGGGGAAAAGATTGAGGGAAAAAGCTCTGCGCACCGTGATGGAGCACATTCATTATGAAGATGAAAACACTCGTTACATATGCATAGGACCTGTAAACAAGGTATTAGTCCTTAACTTTCATTAGTAAAGGCCTTGTTAATCCATACACTAGTGATTGTTTTTCAAACTTACCTAGCTATAAAATCTGATGATCTTTTTTCAAGATTGAGTTAAAATGCAGTTTGCAGATACTTTTTACCATCTCCCGCATTTTCTTAAGCTTTACTTTATTGCGTTCAATATTAGGCAGATGAGAAATCTATTTAGAAAGTTTGTTATTCTTGTGTTTGCCTGCAAGTTTCAATTACTCCTGATAGATGACATGACTAATATGGGTATAATCTTCATTTGTTTGCTGAAAGACTGGCCTTTCATTTGTAGATTATAAATATGCTTTGCTGCTGGGTTGAAGATCCTAATTCAGAAGCTTTCAAGTTGCATCTTCCAAGAATTCATGATTATATGTGGGTTGCTGAAGATGGCATGAAAATGAAGGTGTACAAATATCACTTTCCAGTTTTTATGTTTAAAATATTTCCTAAATATCCTACCTTTGTTATACTGGTGTTGGTCATTTATAAGTTCTGTTTTCCTCACGTCTGATGATATATAGATCATCCGTTGCCATATTGTAGGGGTACAATGGAAGTCAATGTTGGGATACATCATTTGCAGTTCAAGCAATCATTGCGACAGGGTTTGGCGAAGAATATGGATCAACATTGAGAAAAGCACATTCATTCTTAACAAATACACAAGTATAATGTTTGCTGGGTCATATTATTATGGTGTAATCTTCCATATTATCTTGATTTTTACCTCTGATATTGATATAATTTGCAAGATCATTTCTTTACTTTGTAGGTGTTAGATAATTGCCCTGGTGATCTAGATTTCTGGTATCGTCATATTTCAAAAGGTGCTTGGCCCTTTTCAACTGCAGATCATGGGTGGCCCATTTCAGATTGTACTGCAGAGGGACTTAAGGTAAGTATTTGTAACAACCATTCACAAACCTACTGATATGTTCCTTTTTCTGTTAACCTATTTCTGTCTACCAGGCAGTTCTTCTATTATCAAAGCTACCATCAGAGATGGTCGGTAATCCATTGGAGGCGAAGCGCTTCTATGATGCTGTAAATGTTTTGCTTTCTTTACAGGTAATAGAATTCTTCCCTTCATATTTCCATAATTTGTGTCTTTACTTTGCCTTTTACTTCCCGTCATTTTTTAGTTAAGGCTGCATTTTTGTGCGTAAAGAACAGTCTTTTCTGAGAGTGGCTTCAATCTTTTCTTAGATGCTCTTTAGGCTCTTAATGCATCCCCAAGATGCTTCATGTGGCCTGTTGGATGTTAAGTTTCGGATTTTGCGCGTTGTGGCAGAAAAATAAGCTAATTTATCATTTAGAGGCTTTTGTAAGTAAGCTAAATTCATGTTGAGCTATGACATTTTAGTCAACCATGTTCCAAAAAAAAAATTGGCATCTCAAAATATGGTACTAGGAGGTAACATTGTGCTTGGTTGGATCTGGATAGCAGAATCTACTTCGATATTTTTAAGGCAATGTCACCGAAAAGGGACAAGAGGCATTAACATAGCTTTAACCCCAGGCTTCTATAAATATTCTAATAAAACACAGATAAGAGCACGTGTTATGATTTCTGTCAACTGCCCTTGCAGATTAGTTACTGTAAACTGGCCTAATTTGGTTTCGTAACGGCTAAATCAAGCTAATTTGTTTGACTTGAAGGGAGATTGCATTCCTAACTCATGCAGTAGATAACTTGGATACCATTCTTCTTAATTCCTGTTAATTTTCCCAGTCTGTCCAAGTTCGAAACTGCATTCCATCAACTGCATGTAAAGTTAAAACAACTTCTATGAGTTCCTACCTACCAAAGGTAGTCTCGCATAAACTAACTTGTTTGGGATATAAGAATGATCTGGGTCTTCTTGTGTGTTCTGTCCTTTGTATGAAACTGTAAATGCTAATTCCAGTTGATGTGCTTGAATTTTAAAATTTTACCTCTGAACCCGTATTCCATAGAACACTAAAAGTACTTATTTATTGAAGCATGCTCTGAGCAGATTAATTTGAAGTTATCCAACCAGTTGACAGTGAGCTTATTTGGCCACATCTCTAGGCTCTTTATCTAAATCCAGCTGATAAAATCTATGCCTTTCTGAAGTTTTTGAGATATTTTTTTGTTATATGTTGTTCCTGAAACTACAGTGCTGTGAATCACTAAAAAATCTTTTTCCTGGTATATATGCAGAATAGCGGTGGTGGCTTTGCAACATATGAACTCTCAAGGTCATATCCATGGTTGGAGGTACTTCATTTGCAAATTACATTTGTTTCATGTTTCCCTTTAGAAAATATTATTCTCGATGTCATAGCTTTTTTGCTTTTACACATAATAACATTTTTTGTCAAGTTGGTGGATTCATATACACCATTTTATTCAATGTGATTCTGCTCATGCTTAGTAGGCTAGCAAATTCTTGTTTTTACTTTTGAAGTTGTTTCCTGCTATAAAAGAAAAAGAAAACTAGATAATTTTTTCTTCTTATTTTGCTCTGGGGGAGTTCTAAATTTTTATGGCTTCTTTTTTTGGCTCGTATTACACTCCACTAGAGATTATGGTCATCGTTTGTTCTTAAAGATGTTTATACGACTACAATAGAACTCAGCCCGATAGTCTCGCTAGTATAGAAAAACCTGGTGGAGTGCTAGTGTTGAACCACCTGTCCATCAATGCATGGCGGAGTGCTAGTTGGTCTGATTTGTATGTATCAGAGCTAATCTTCATGTTATTCAAAAATCAAAAGATGTAAACGTAAAATATATAGAACTTTTACAGTTAATACTAAGGTGTGTGCTTCTATGTCTACAAGTTAAGAGTGAATAATCAAGCGGGTTTCATTAGGTCTCATGGAGGAAACAAAGAAAATTTGGCCCAATTGGTCATCTATTGCTGCAGTAGGATGATGCACTTTATGTTTGTGTCCTAAGTTCTTAAGCTACTTTTCACCTTCCTTTAGCTAATATGTTCAATGACGTAGACCACACTAGATGGCCATCTACATTTTTCTCTAGTCTTTTTTGCTGGGGTGTCTGGTGCATTCTGACTCCTAAGTCCATATTAGGAAGTTAACAATTTGCCAAACATTGGATACTTTGACATCTATGGGCTAGTTGTGAATTAATGCCTAGCATAAATAAAAGGGTAGT
>JAKWIY010001539.1:0-18843 GCA_027704805.1 Solanum corneliomulleri | reverse complement strand
TGTATCCATCCATGTAGGGCTCCCAAATATCAAGATTTATCATGTTGAGTCTTTAGCGGACTTAAAAAGGGGAAATCTTAAGTTTGGAGGGTCTAAGGGTAAAATGGTGTTTTTCCAAACTAAGGGTACTATCGAAATTACCCATTGTAATTAAATATTTAATTAATATGGTGGAGGGGTATTTTGGGTAGAAAGGGCTTAAATTGACCATTGAGCAAAATCTTGCTCCACCCAGGTTCGAACCTAGGTGGGAGCAATGATTTAACTAGATTATTTATATTGGAGAATTAATTTAATTAATTTATATTTAAATGCTGATTTAAGAAAAAGGAAAATTAGATTATTATTATTAATTAATTAATTAATTAATGGGTCGGTTTGGATCGGGTCGACCCGAAGGGACCCATTTTCGTGATGGGGACATCATGGGTTCATTCCTCGACGGAAGCGACGCCCTAGTAAATTAAAATGGGGTTTCAAATCTGATTTTTTCATAAGGGCAATAAGGTCCATTCACGTGTGATTTAAATAAATCAAATTTTTACAATTTAACAAAATCTCATTTTGACTAAGTCTAACACTACAATCCTAATCCTAAGGAACCATTCACTTCTCACATTTATCCCCTCTCTTTCATGATCAACTCTCTCACTTTTGCGTTCTATCTGCTAACTAAATACAAGAACAAAAAGCACAACCAAAAGTTCTTCATACTTGAAGAATTTACACGTCAAAAACATAGACAAAAAGCTAACCAAAAATGTAAAGGAAAAAGAAGGGTTTTGGTCGAGTTTTGTGTTGAAGTTTCGGGACTTGTACGTGAATTTGGAGAGGGTTTCGAATAGCAGGTCATGTGTTGAACAACACAAAAGTCAGGTATGGGTTTCTCTCCTGGACTCATTCTCTAAAAGAATTCCCTTTCCACGAATTCGAAATTTTTTGAAATTAAGGTTGTTCCCGTTCTTGTCGAAAACCTTGTCCCTAATATCTTTCTGATTTCAATTTGAATAGGTTAGAGATCATGTTATTGGTATTTTTGGTGGTAGTTTAAGTATAAAGTGTTATTTTTGTGATAATGTGTTTATGATTATGTGTTTGGAATTGGAAGCATCTGTAACATTCCAGAAAATCATATGTCTAATGACGAGTCAGCATGCTCTTAGAATAGCCTATTAGGGGTACATAGGCACCACAATGACCAAAATTGAGAAATATCGGTCATATTATAGAAAAATTGGCTAAGGGATATTAGCAAATTTTCAATATACGAATAAGAAATATACTTTTGGGTTGTCATAACCCAATCCAAGATTTATGTTCAATAAATTTACCTGCAATGAAGACCCTAAGCTAAGATTCAATATTCAACCGTACTACCACACAAAGTACTAGGCATCTAAGTGTCAAGCCTAGTACCATAGCACATGATCATTTAAAATGACCATGTAAATTAAGCAGTGCCCAAGGACATAGTGAGGGTCCTTGGGACAATAAGTAAACATTCCCAAATGAACCATAAATAATAGTTAGTTAGGGAAGTACAACCAACCTTTGTGCAAGCATATGTGCAAAGACATGTGAAGAAGCTGCCAAAGGAGGGGACAACCCTAACCGAATTCGGTTAGGGTAGTTAGGGGGAAAAACGTGCACAAGGGACCACTCCATGTAGGTCCTAACTTCCTAACCAACTCTAGGTACTAAATAACTGTCCTAAATAACTAAATAACCTAGGACTAACCGAATTGGACCCATTAGTGCACCCAACAACCTAGAACCAAAATCGGGTTGGCACTAACCTAGTACTAGTTATAGAGACAACCTAGTACCTAACCTAGGATGGTCCAAAAGGTTTGTTATGGTCCTAACGAACTTAGGGGTACTTTAGTAATTTTCCTAGGATACCTAATTAATTAATTTATCAAATTAATTAATAGATTTATAAAGGCTAAAACCGAAAATAAAAAGGAAATTTTTAGATTTTGATTAAGACAAGAAAGGGACAACCTAGTACCTGACCTAGGATGGTCCAAAGAGTTATATAAGATTCTAAAAATTTAAGGGTACTTTGGTAATTACCCTAGTATACTTAATTAATTAATATAGCAACTTAATTAATTAATTTAAAGGGGCAAAACTGAATCACAAAGCAATATCTAGATTTCGGTTAAAAAAAGAAAAAGACAACCTAGTACCTAACCTAGGATGGTTCAAAGGGTTAGTTATGGTTAAAACGACTTAAGACTACTTTAGTAATTACCCTAGGTCACTTAATTAATTAAAATATCCATTTAGTAATTAAATTAAAGGGGTCAAACTGAAATTGTTACACTAACCTAGTACAACTCAAGAAACATCCTACGTATAGTTGGTTTTTACATCATCCTATGAAAGAATGAAATGAATAATGTGAAGTACAAATGAACGAATGAATCTGACTCTGTGTTTGCTAAAAAAGGCCCTCAGACTGTGGTCCCATATGTTGGGCCCTCACTTGAAATGTCTTATGCTACATCAACAATTCCAAAGTCTCGTGTATATGAAATGTATAATATATAAAACATGAAAGTATTGAAATCAATGGCATGATGAATAGATAATTGTTTATGAAAGGTAATGAATATATAGTGTAAAGAAAGACTCACTATAAGGTATGGAAATCATTCCTTAGTTCTTGGATTACTTACATCGATTCATTGTGGGTGTGGGACTACAATGAATCAATGCAATTGTAAAACATAGGACCAAAAGAATTATTTAAATACACAACAAGAAGAAAAAGACTGAAAAATAATCTAAGTGTACAAAGAGGAGCTCTCGGCCTAGGAGGATAAAAAATCTCAAATCTTCATCTGAGTTGTTCTAAAATAATGTTGATGATACTAATGTCTAGTAATCATATAGAAAATGAGTTGTGTGCTTTGAATGCATTAAAAATACATCATATTCATACCACAATTCACAACAAACAATTTTGGAAAGTCTAGTGACTAGGCTTTCTAGAAATAACATGTAGTTTAGGAAGAGATTTCTTTGATCACGCATAGCCTTATGTGTATGTGTGAATACACCCATACTTAGTGCAAGTGGTGTACTAACCCCTACTATTTACTATTTCATAGATGCAGGTTAAGGGACAGATTGACGACTCTTGCAACAGTTTGGAAATCAGCGTTTCTACAGACCATTTTGTAGGTCCTCTTGATTTCGAGGATGCTACAGTTTAGTCTAGACTTAGTTTTAGAAAAATCTAGTGGATGTTGTCCCTAACGTTTATTTCATACTTTCAATTCGAAGATTTTGTAATAAGGTCGTGTTTGGCAAATGTATTTATGATATATTCTTATTCTATTTTGAATTGATTCTTATGATAGATGGTTGTTACATTTATGTTGAGGTTGGTATATTATGAATTCATGAAATAACTATATGAAGTCTATGTATACTTCATACGTTTCATAGTTTTAAATTTTCCGCTTAAAGTAACCATATGAATGTGATGAATGCAAGATGAGGCTTGTCTGCGACCTATGAGACGTCAACGATGCCGATTGCGATCCGGATTCAAGAATCTGGGTCGTGACAGCATATTAATTTATGCCAAACGAAAGTATGTGAAAAGTGATAATTTCTGAAATGTTTGTTTAAATCATGATGTGCAAAAGTGGTGTAATGTTACTGGAATTGAAGGTAATTCTTGGATGAATATAACCATCAAAATAATATACTTAAAGATGCACCAAATGATTCATGAAACGTCCGAAGATCTAATGAAAAAATGATGATAACAAGGAGCTGAAAATAGTGAACAAATTTCCAAAATTTAGTAGGTTGGGTACGACCAATCAAAGTGGCATAAAATGTAATGAAAAATAAGTGAAATCAGTAAGTATTGAACCCAAGACATCATTACATGAAAGCTACAAAAAAATCAACAAATGATTAAGACAAAAATGGATTGAAGGAGACTAATTTCCAGCTTACTGGAAATTGTAGTCTCGACCAACTTAAAAAAAGCATAAACTTCGTCTAACTTCTTTTTGTTAAATGTGAGGCCATTGAAGATTGAAACCATGACCTCACCAAAAAAAAATTCATAAAAATTTTGTGAGAAAAATGCAAGGAAAAAAAGATGTGGTGAGTGGGGATTGAACCCACAACCTCTTGAATGGATGAGATAGTTAGGAGAAAAATAAAGGATAATATAAAATGTGGAGAGTGGGGATTGAACCCACAACCTCCTTGCCTTAAAACTAAAAGGGAGAGGAGAACAAGAAAGAAATATTATGGGGTTGATGGGAATCGAACTAGGGTCTCCCAAATCTAAAAAAATACAATTAACAAGTATAAAATAAGATTAAGTGTTATTCAAGGGATTCGAAATTGGGTTTCCTTGACCAATTCTGTATTGACGCATAAGTCCAATGTAAAAAGTATTTAATGAATGCTACCTCTAAATATCGAAATCAAGGCCTTGGCATATCTACAAGACGCATAAGTCTTGTACCACATAATCTTTGGTAAACATGAATCACTTAGGCAAACTATAAATGAAACCTCATGGCTTGTATATGTGGAGTCATAAGTCTAGAATACGTTTAAAAATAAGTGAGCCTAAGATGTATGTGATAAAATAATGTAACCCTAGAAGGGTTAAGTAAGAGTGTGAAACACACTAAATGGCCAAGTGCATTGGCATATGATGAAGAACATTCACGTGAAGGGGTGAGTAATTATGAAAAGCAAATGTGTTGAAGTTAATGAATAAGGTGACCAAATGAAGAGGCTAATTGAAGGATGAGAGAATCTCAAAATAAGCCCAGTAAATGTTATATAAAACGTACTCACCTATGAGAGTATAAAGCTAATGAAGAGACCAGTCTCTATGAACACTCTAATGAAAGTATTGAAGTTAATGCATACTTAATACTAATGATGAGATGAGAAATCATCTAATGATATATCATTTCCTCATGCTAGAAGCCACCTTCCATGATGTATGAGTTGAATGTGAGGAAACTTTATACTGAGCACCGATAGGATAGCTATGAGTGGTGATTCTTTCCTTCGGGAAGGACGGAGGTTCACGTAACTCTCATGAGATGAGACTATCCGGCATGTCGGGTATGGGTCTCATTAAATCTCCTAGTCTTTGAACCTGTACTGCCAATATAGGGATCTAGCAGGGTTCAATTCCCTATATACCCTAGCATGTTTTTGTTCACTTTGGCTGATGATTCCACCTCTTTTTGGTGTGGGGATTACATATTGGATTTCATGATGCTCACATGACCTATGTCGATTAAGGTTAAAGTTCCCCAAGAAAGAATGAGGCCAGCCTCAATGAATGCACATAATGAAATGAACTATACCAAAGGTGTTATGATAGGATAATCAAGAGGTGAGCTAGACGTAAGTAATAACACTAGGTTATTCTTGGTCATTACACAGCGAACCCGATGAGAGTCTTAAACTTCATCCTTTGTATAACTGGTGGCTGCTCTAGTATATGGAAGAATGAAAATGAAGCAGACTCTCTGCTTGTTAAAGAAGGCTCCCTAGATGAGGTCTTATATGTTGAGCCCTCATTTTGGTATGTCCTAATGTAAAGTCCATGATTACAAGTTCTCATGGCATATCAAAGAATGATATGAACTATGTGATATGATATGTATAATATGTTATGTGCTGTTTGCAAAATCATAACTATGATAATGCATGTTACTCTCATGGCATGACTTTCCTAATTTGAAAATGGCAAGTTCACTGACTAGACTTTCCATAATTCATATCGATAGGAAAGAGCTCTTCTTAATCATGCATATCCTTGGTGTGTGCTTTCATATACCCATACTTATTACAAGTGTGTAATAATCCCATACAACTCTACATTTTTAAGTGCAGACACATGTGGACATTAGAGCTTATAGGTCGACGCTGAAGCTATCCGGTCGTGGAGCATTCATCCAGATTTGCTAGGCCCTCACGCTTTCGAGGACGCTTGCCAATTATATTCCATCTTAGATATAGGTTGAGTTAGTGGAGTATGTTCCACTAGCTATGTCTTTCTCATCTTATTTCAGACATTGTATTGGTGCCATTTTTGCAAGTATACAGTTAATGCAGTATGGAACTATTTCTTTCATTTGATGATCTTAATATTAGATGGTTGATTGTGAACGTTTATGAGTTTAAGTAGAATGTATTATATGAATGTTAAGCAATAAAAAGTTCAAATTTTCCACTAAAATTAACCTAGATAAAGTAACGATGACGTATGTAGGCTTTTCTGCGACCTTTAAGAGGTCAACGATGCCGGTCTCGTCTGGGGTCTAGACTCTGGTCGTGAAAAGTTGGTATCAAAGCACTAGGTTAAATTTCGAGTATAATACGTTCACATCAACCACATTGAGTAGTTTATAAGTCATGGAAGTGAAGTGCACCACTATCCTGAATTAGAGACTACATGATGCGTAGCAAAATTTCCCTACTTCTTATCTTATCGTGCCTTTTCCTAATGTATGATTTCTGGGTTTTATAAGCGTGTCAAACATCACTTCTTATTGTTTTCAAAGAAAGAATACACGGAGGAATGTTGGTCAGAGGAGAGGAGGAGCAGCTATTGAGGGAAATCATGTTCCACCCCAGGCTCCAGCTGAAGGAGTGGCTATGCTGGTTAACCTATTTGGGTTGACTAATGCGGAGGTGCGGGCATCTTTGGCCCAGATGGCATAGTCCATCATTATGCAGGCCTAGGCCATGACTTTCCAGGTCAAAGGGCAGAATTTTTAGAGGGAGAACCACGGGTACGTAGCATGGCTGACAGGCTACGAGACTTCACGAGGATGAGTCCTCTTTTTTTCACAGGGTTCAAGACTTCAAAGGATCCCCACGAGTTCAATGATGAGGGCCACAGATACCTAGAAGGCTGAGCTGGCTTCCTATCAGCTCAAGGATGTTGCACAGACTTGGTGCAAGATGTGGAAGGATAGCCGACCTTTGGGCGGAAGTCCGTCACATGGAAGCTATTTAAGACAGCTTTCATGGAGATATTCTTTCCCAGGAGATGAGGGAGGCCAAGGTTGAGGAATTTATTAACCTTAAGTAAGGATCTATGACAGTCAGGAATATTCCCTGAAGTTTCTTAAACTGTCCAGGTATGCTACTTCCCTTGTATCTAGCAGAACGGATGAGATGAGTAGGTTTCTCACATGAATCACAGGAGATCTGGAGGATGAGTGTCGGGTTTTGATTCTCCATGATAACATGGAGCTCTCCAGGCTGATAGTGCGTGTCCAGCAGGTAGAGGACAACCGAAAGAAAAGGGGCATCCGTGATGCTAGGAGGCCTAAGCCTTCTAATCAGGCAGGTCCTAGCAATGGAGGCAACAGGAACAACTTCGGCGTCCGTGAGCAACCCAGGTTCAAAAAGGGGCAACAGAGTTCAGGGAACTCTATCTTTTGGAGGAATGCAACACCAAGAGGAGGCAGACCCGAGCCCAAGAGGAGAAATGAAGGTGATGTGTAGTGTTCCAGAAAGCACTATTCTAAGTGTGGCCGTGCTCATAGTGGAGAGTGCAGACAGGGCACTGATGCCTGCTTCGGTTGTGGTAAGAGCGGGCACATGGTTAACAACTGCCCACAGAACAGGGATCAGGATAGAGGTAATGCTCAGCCTAGGCCTAATCCACAGGGTACAGCAGCAGCCAAGCTAGGAACAGGTTCTATGCCATGAAGGGCATGGAGGAGTAGGAGAAGTCCACTGATGTGGTCATAGGTATGCTGCAAGTATTCTCAAAATTGTTTATACTTTACTTGATCTAGGTTCTACGTTTTCCTTTGTAACTCCTTTGATTGCTCTCGCTTTTGAGATATTGCCCAAAGTTCTGCATGATCCTATAGTGGTTAGTTCACCATTAGGAGAAAATGTAAGAATTGATAGAGTATACAAGGATTTCCCAATAGTTGTTATGTGGTAAAACTATGTGTGCAAACTTGGTTGAGTACCAGTGCATGATTTTGATGTTATTTTTGGCATGGACTAGCTTCATTGTTGTTATGCTTGTATGGATTGTCGTAGTAGGGTTGTGAGATTTCGTTTCCCTAATGATGAAGAGTTGGTCTGGAAGGGGTACAACTCGAGTCGTCCTAATCCCTTGATTTCAAACTTCAAGGCCAATAAAATGATTTCCAAGGGGTTATTGTGTCATCTTGTGAATGTTAATGATTCAGATCATGACATTCCTTCCATAGACTCAGTGCTTGTAGTGAATGAGTTCAAAGATGTATTTCTAGATGACTTGCCTAGAGTTCCTCCCCCTCAAGAAATTGAATTGGTATCGACTTAGAACCCGATACTAAACCAATTTCAATTCCTCCTTACAGAATGGCTCAAGCTGAACTCAAAGTGTTGAAGATGTAGTTAAAAGATCTAACTGATAAGGGTTTCATTCGGCCGAACATATCCTCTTGGGGCGCTCCAATGTTGTTTGTGAAAAAAGAAAGATGGAACCCTAAAATATGTATCGATTATTGCCAACTCAAAAAAGTCACTATCAAGAATAAGTATCCACTATCTTGAATAGATGACTTGTTTGACCAACTCCAGGGGTATAGTTTCTTCTCGAAGATTGATATTTGTTCAGGTACCATCAACTAAGGTTTAGGATGGAGATTCCCAAAGACAGCCTTTCGTACCCGTTATGGTCACTATGAGTTCCTAGTTATGCCATTTTGTCTCACGAATGCACCTGCTGCATTTATGGATCTCATGAACTGGGTTTTCCATGAATACCTTGAATCTTTTGTCATAGTATTCATTTATGACATTCTCATCTACTCTAAGACCAAGGAAGAGCATGAACAACATTTGAGACTAACCTTGCAGGTACTTAGACAACATCAACAGTATGCCAACTTCAGTAATTGTGAATTTTGGCTCAAATCAGTGACCAACCTGGGTCATATTGTGTCCGATAAATGTGTAGAGGTAGATCGCAAGAAGACTGAGGTTGTTAACAACTGTCCAAAGCCTCTTATTTCCACAGATATCTGTAGCTTCTTAGGATTGACTGGTTATTATCGTAGGTTTCTGGAGGATTTATCTTCCATTGCTGCTCCACTCACAGCCTTGATGAAGAATAAAGTTAAGTTTAAATGGGCAGAGACTTGTGAAAAGAGTTTCCAGGAGCTCAAAGACAGACTCACTTCAGCCCCGGTGCTTACTTTGCCTAAGTGTGAAGATAATTACACTATTTATTGTGATGCATCTAGGGTAGGTTTGGGTTGTGTTCTTATGCAGGGTGGTAAGGTGATAGCTTATGCGTTAGACAACTCAAGGTTCATGAGAAGATTATCCCACTCATGCCCTGGATTTGGCAGTTGTGGTGTTTGCACTAAATCTATGGAGGCACTACTTGTATGGAGTGCAAGTGGATGTGTTCACAGACCACAAGAGTCTCCAGTACGTGTTCACGTAGAGGTAGTTGAATCTACGTCAGCAGAGATTGTTGGAGCCGTTGAACATATGAATGTCCACTAACATCCAGGTAAGGCTAATGTTGTAGCTGATGGTTTGATCAGGGTGAGCATGGGAAGTACGGCCCACGTTGAGGATGAGAAGAAGGATTTGGTGAAAGATGTACACAGGCTAGCCAGAATGGGTGTGCGGTTCATTGACTCTACTAGTGGGGGTGTTTCAGTTCATCCTAGTTTGGAATCATCCTTGGTAGTTGAAGTCAAGCAAGGTAAGCATCTCAATCCTGTGTTGATGGATCTGAAGGACTCACTGCTGATAAAGATGATTGAGTCTTTTGCTTTGGGAGATGACGGCGTACTTAGGTACCAAGACAGGCTCTGTGTGCCAGATGTGGATGATTTGCAGGCAAGTATTATTGCAGAGGCCCATGGTTCCACATATTCCATACATCGAGGTTCCACCGATATGTTTCTTGATATTAAGCAGATCTTTTGGTGGAATGGCATGAAGAAGGACATTGCCGAATATATGGCAAAGTGTCCTAACTATCAGAAGGTTAAGACAAAACATCTTAAGCCTGGCAGCCTTACTCAGATTATTGAGGTTCCAACTTAGAAGTGGGAGGCCATTTATATAGACTTCGTAGTTTGTCCTCCGAAGACTAGGAGACAACATGACTCCATATGGGCTATTGTGGACATGATGACTATGTCTGCGCACTTTATCGCTATGAAGTCCTCTTACAGAGCCAAGGATTATGCGAGACTCTACATTGATGAGATTGTGAGATGACATGGGATTCCTTTTTCTATCATTTCAAATAGAGGAGCTCAGTTCACTTCAAATTTCTGGAGATCCTTCTGGAAGAGCTTAGGCACGCAGGTCAAGCTTAGTACCGCCTTTCATCCTCAAACTGATGGGCAGGTAGAGTGCACCATTTAGACATTGGACGACATGTTAAGGGCGTGTGTGATTGACTTTAGGGGTAGTTGGGACGACCATCTGCCTTTGATAGAGTTCTTGTATAATAACAGCTATCCCTCCAGCATTGGGATGTCACAATTCAAGGCACTATATGGTAAGAGGTGTAGGTCTCCAGTTAGGTGGTTCCGGGTTTGAGAGTCATCCATTTTTTGTCTAGAGATCATTCATGAGGCCTTAGAGAAGGTCAGGGTCATTTGGGACAGGTTGTCTACTGCTTACAATCGGCAGAAGTCATATGCAGATAACAGGAAATGGCCTTTAGAATTTGATGTTGGTGACCAGGTCTATTTGAAGGTATCACCTACGAAAGAGGTGATGAGGTTTGGCAGGAAGGGAAAGTTGAGTCCGAGGTATGTTGGTCCATATGAGATCCTACAACGTGTGGGTGAGGTGTCCTATGAGTTGGCATTGCATGTGGAGCTAGCTTCTGTCCATCCAGTCTTTCATGTATCCATGTTAAAGAAGTGCCTAGGTGATCCAGCATTGATTCTACCTGTGCAAGGTTTGGGGGTTGATGAAGACTTTTCCTATGAGGAAGTACTTGTTGAGATCTTAGACAGATAGGTCAAGTAGCTAAGAAACAAGGAGATTTCCATAGTAAGGGTATTGTGGAGGAACCATCTTTTTGAGGGTGCTACGTGGGAGGCCGAGGCCGATATGAGATCCCGCTATCCCCATCTTTTCAGTCCTTGAGGTTAAATTCCTTACTCTAAAGTCGAAGTTTCCTTATATCTCCATTGCTTGTTGCTATTGCTTGACTGTGCATAGTGATAAAGTAATTTTATGACTGGCATTGTGATAGATTGTTAGTAGTGTCATTCAGGGATGAATGTTCCTTAGGAGGGGGGGGAATAATGTAATAACCCTAAAAATGAGTATGCTAAGTAATGTTTAGTGTGTCTAGAATGCCTACGATTAGACTGGGTTCCCATGGATTGATGCACGTAGAGCCAGACCTCTGAACCCTTGACACAACAAAGACAACTAACTTGGGGAGTTATTTGAACTAGGAGAGGTTGGGTTGAGCCATGTAGGGCTCCCGAATAGCAAGATTTACCCGGATGAGTCTTTACCGGACCTAAAAAGGGGAAATCTTAGGTTTGGAGGGTCTAGGGGTAAAATGGTATTTTTCCAGGCTAAGGTTAGTATCATAATTACCCTAAATATGTAATTAATTATTTAATTAATATGGTGGAGGGGTATTTTGGGTATCAAGGGCCGAAATTGACCATTCAGCAAAATCTTGCTCCACCCGGGTTCGAACCTATGTGGGAGCAATGATTTAAATTTCTTATTTATATTGTAGAATTAATTTAATTAATAAATATTTAAGTTCTGATTGAAGAAAAAGGAAAATAAGATTATTATTATTAATTAATTAGTAAATCATGATGTGCAAAAGTGGTGTAATGTTGCTGGATTTAGTGGTAATTCTTGGCTGACTATAACCATGAAAAAAAATATACTTAAATATGCACCAAATGATTCATGAAACGTCCGAAGATCTAATGAAAAAATGATGATAACAAGGAGCTGAAAAATAGTGAACAAATTTCTAGCATTTGGTAGGTTGGGTTTGGCCAATCAAAGTGGTACAAAATGAAACAAAAAATGAATGTAAAATAAGTGAAATAACTAAGGATTGAACCCAAGACATCATTACATGAAATCTACAAAAAAATCAACAAAAGATTAAGACAAAAATGGATTGGGCTGGAAATTGTAGTCTCAGGCAACTTTTAAAAAATATAAACTTCGTTTATTTTTTAAAAAAATGTGAGGTCGTTAGGGATTGAACCCATGACCTCACCAAATAAAAATTTCATAAAGTCCGTGAGAAAAATGCCAGGAAAAATAGTTGTGTTGAGTGGGGATTTAACCCACAACCTCTTGAATAGATGAGAGAGTTAGGAGAAAAATAAAGGAGAAAATAAAATGTGGAGAGCGGGGATTTAACCCACAACCTCGTTACCTTAATATGAAAAAAGAGAGGAGAACAAGAAATAAATATTATGGGGTTGATGGGAATCGAACTAGGGTCTCCCAAATCTGAAAAATGCAATTATCAAGTTTAAAATAAGATTAAGTGTTGTTCAACGGATTAAAAATCGGTTTCTCTTGCCCAATTCCGTATGACACATAAGTCATACGTAAACTAATATTTAATGAATGTTGCCTATAACGATCGAAATCAATATTTTGACATATCTACAAGATGCATAAGTCTTGTACCACATAATTTTGGGTAAACTTGAATCACTTAGACAAACTATAATGAAGCCTCATGGCTTGTATGTGTGGAATCATAAGTCTAGCATATGTTTAAAAGTAAGTGATCCTAATATGTATGTGATAAAATAATGTAACCCTAGAAAGGTTAAGTAAGAGTGCGAAATACACTAAATGGCCAAGTGCATTGGCATATGCTGAAATGAACATTCACATGAAGGGGTGAGTAATTATGAAAAGAAAATGTGTTGTAGTCAATGAATAAGGTGACAAATGATAAGAGGCTAATGTGAAGGATGAGAGCAATATTAAATGAGCCTAAGTAAATGTTACTAAAACGTACTCACCTATGAGAGTATAAAGCTAATGAAGAGACCAGTCTCTATGAACACTCTAATGAAACTATTGAAGTTAATTCATACTTAATACTAATAATGATATGAGAAGTCATATAATGAGCTGTGATGTCCTAATGCTAGAAGCCAGCTCCATGATGTATGAGTTGAATGTGAGGAAACTTTATACTGAGCACCGATAGGCTAGCTATGAGCGGTCATGCCTTCTTTCGGGAAGGGCGGAGGTTCACGTAACTCTCATTAGATGAGACTATCCGGCATGTCGGTTATGGGTCTCCTTATATCTCCTAGTCTTTGAACCTATACTGCAATATAGGGATCTAGAAGGGTTCAATTCCCTATATACGCTAGCATGTTTTTGTTAACTTTGGCCGGTGATTTGACCTCTTTTCGGTGTGGGCATTACACACTGGATTTCATGATGCTCACATCATCTATGTCGATTAAGGTTAAAGTTCCGAAAGAAAGAATGAGGTCAGCCTCAACGAATGCACATAATGAAATGAATGATACCAAAGGTGTTAGGATAGGATAATCAAGAGGTGAACTAGACTTAATAATAACACTAGGTTATTCTTGGTCATTGCATAGCGAACCCGATGAGAGTCTTAAACTACATCCTAGGTATGACTGGTGGGTGCACTAGTATATGAAATAATGAAAATGAAGTACGTATGAATGAATGAAGCAATCTATGTGTTTGTTAAAGAAATCTCCCTAGTTGAGGTCCCATATGTTGAGCCCTCATTTTGGGAATCCTAATGTCAAGTCCATGATTCCAAGGTCTCATCTCATATGAAAGAATGATATGAACTATGTGATATTATATGTGTAATATGTTATGTACTGTTTGTAAAAAGATAGGTATGATGATGCATGTTACTCTCATGGCAGGACTTCCCTAATCCAAAATTGGCAAGTCCACAAACTTGACTTTCCATAATTCATATTGATAGGTTAGAGCTCTTCTTAATCATGCATGTCTTTGGTGTGTGCTTGTATATACCCATACTTAGTACAAGTGTCTACTAATCCCATACAATTCTACATTTTTAGGTGCAAGCACATGTTGACGTTAGATCGTACAGGTCGACGCAGAAGCTATCCGTACATGGAGCATTCATCCGTATTTGGTAGGCCCTCATGCTTTCGAGGACGCTTGCCCATTATATTCTAGGTAAGATATTTCTGATCTTATTCCAGACATTGTATTGGTGCCATTTTGGCACGTATACACTTAATGTAGTATGGAACTATTTCTTTCATTTAATGATCTTAATATTAGGTGTTTGATTGTGAACGTTTATGAGTTTAAGTAGAATGTCTTATATGAATGTTAAGTAACAAAAAGTTCAAAATTTCCACTAAAATTAACCTAGATGAAGTAACAATGACGTATGTAGGCTTGTCTGCGACCTCTGAGAGGTCAATGACGATGGTGTCATCTGGGGGCTAGACTCCGATCGTGACACAATTAATCTTATGTCCATCATTAGTTTCATGATGGATACCATTACGACTTACGACTTTAATTTCATAACCTTACCACTTGGTACGAGGTTCCACAAAAAGGACTTTCATATCATCATTCAAGGTCTCACTTATATTCATTCATTAAAGACTAAGACCTTTTAGGTTCCTAAGTCAAGACATCACATATTCATGTAAGCATCAAGTAAGGGACACAAGTCTACCTACACAAGACACAACACACTTCCATTTAACACATATAACCTATCTTTCTTTAGACGCTTAGGAATGATCCTTAACCTTATCTATTCAATCTATTCATTAACTTAAAACTATCTATATAATCATTATAGACTTCTATAGAAAATTTAGGGACAACCATGTATAACCACAAAGACTACACATATAAGCACAAAGTCACGGTATAACATGTTTACCTAACAACTTCAATACGAGATCACATAATTCCACATAACTTCACATAGAAGTAGATATAATAATAATTCACATAATAAACTACACAAATAACCATATAACTTGAAGTAGTGCCGACAAGGTCATGATCATCAATGTACTTAAAATAACGCGAACAGGGCCACATCAATTCACATAACACCACAACCAAGCGTGGACTATTCCAATAACATATAAACCAAAAGCTAATTTACAATAACTATACAGAATAATAAGAGAGTTAGGGCAGCATACCACCCACTTGATGTCATCACTAATATCCAAAGCCAAACCATTCAATTCAATATCATAAGGCCCTTATCCATGTCCATGATCATCAATTCAAAGCATAAATCATAATACTTAATGAATCTAAGTCAATTCAATCTAGATTTTTCAATCGAAAACCAAATAGGTATTAATTAAATTTAAAATATATATAATTAGAAAGCCCATAAGAAACAACAATAGAATCTATAATCATCAAATTCAAATCAATTCAATAAGCTTAATACTCAATTGATCAAACTGAAAAATCCTATACACCATACATACATAATCTATACATAATTCAAAAGCCCATATCAATCTCCACATGAAAACATAAATCTTAAAGCATAATCAATTCACCCATATTTTTGTGAAAAGTAGAGAATTGAGAAGATCAAGGGTTCATGGATAATTTCATTTAAAAACATCAATTAAACATCAATAACATCATATCTTAACGTTGAAAACCTTTCATGCAAGAACCCATGATTTAGAGTAGAAATTGGACTTTTTCATCTTTTTGTAATCCTTTGAAAACATCTTTGAAATTTGCTCTAAGGTGATAGAAAACCTTAGATGAAGAACTCGCATACCTTATTATTTAAATAAACCAATGCCAATTGAAGAAGAAACTCCATTGAAGATCCATCTTCAAGCTTCATCTTCACCTTGAACTCTCATCAAGGTTTTTTAAAGAACTTTTGGAGGGAATATGTTTTGATCTTAGTGTTAGGGTTTCATAGAGTGTTTGATGACTTACAAACACTTAAAATACCCACAAACACTCAAAAGATCCTTCTATATACTTATAGGGGCGTGGGGTGAATTTACAACAACACCCCATTACTTAACAAAAAATGGCAGCATCTCACTAACCCATCGACGGAGGCATCGACAGACCATGGTCTCAACCACATCCCGTCGATGGGGTCTCGTTGGTTAGTTCAGAGAACCCTCAAAAAGAAGGCAATTTGTATCCATCGATGGACCCATCAATGGACCGTCGCATGGTCGACGAGCCGTCGATTGGTCTGTCGTTTGTCCACTACCTGGCTGTGTTGGTCTCCAAGTTGGGGTCCTTCTTTAGGGCTCCTTTGAGGGACTATGTCGAGTCGTGCCTGGTAGTTTCCAACCTGAATACGTTCGTAAAAGATTTTACTACCTACCACATGAGTTTCATCCAAAAATAACACATAAAACTCGACGAAACATGCTTCGGCACACAAGGTCTTTTCAAGACACATCTTTCGAAGGTCATGGACGTTCTTGAGTGTTTGACCTCCAAACTTCACGAAACCTTACATACTACCTACATACACCATATAAACTCATTTAAGTACCATATAATCTCATTAATCATACATAAACACATAGAAACACACATAACCACATATGAGGCACTTAGGTGACTTAGTCGTCAAACGTCTTGGTCGTCCCTTGACGTTTAACTTCCAATGCACCTAAACTCTTGGATAATGTGCCAATAACACTTAATAGACAATTTTATGACCTTGTACCATCATTACAACCACTTTAGTCTCTAACCTTACCTAAGTCATTTTTGGGATCTTACATTCTCCCCACTTGGACAACATTCATCCTCGAATGACACTTTCCAGCCTCCGAACACTTCCAACTATAGAGATTTAATTATAAACTCATAATCATACCATGTGACACTCAATAAAGGAGAAAACATCATTTTCACATAAGCAAGAGATTCACAATACAACAAGAAACTAGAATAGATTTTATAACTCATCATGCTACAAAACTCATATTCTTTTATTCCAAATAGAAAAAACTATTTTATATTCATTAAATGCTTATATACATCAGTTATAACCATATAACAACAATTTTAGACCAAAGAATACATTAGTCAATTGTTGAAAAATCTTATAGTGAATTGGCAGTGCATTACATTGAATTGTGAAATTTTTTTCAGAAATGTAACTTTTAGGTAATTCATGATATAGCATCCTAATATACAAAGTAAAATCATATAAATATATTTTACAACATGATCATGGCCTTATAAGATACACAATGCAAAAAGTTAATGAAATATATGCTTATCATAAGGAGAATGTTTGGAACTCATCTTCCACAAAAGACTCCTACACAAATCAAGTTACTAAGAACTCCTTGTTTTACGCTTGAATAAACACATATAGAAAGGTTAAGGGTAGTTCACTCCCAACAACCATACTCTTCACCATACTCCCCCACGTGGCAGAAACCCATTCTAAGGTCTTCATAACATCTACCTCAAGGAACTCCCTCAAGACACCTTAAACCTTACTAACAATTTTTAACCCAATGTCTAGCTAATGAAAACTAAAGACTCTCAAGGTTCAACCATATAACCATTACATCCCCCTTACTAGGTGAAAATCACATTTACTCTTTCAAACCTCTTCACCCTCCCTTCTATGGTTGAGTCTTACACAACTTCAAACCATCTCACAAAGACTCCTTCACATTTCTAACTCTATACGTTACCATTCTTGAAAACTATACTACCTTTCAAAGGCAACCAAACCAACCAAGGGTCATAAACACCATCTTTCACACCTCATCTAGCAAGTCTCATATCACCCTTTTCTCTCCCTCAACCCAAAGTTCATAAATTCACACTAACATGACTAAACACATAAGGGAGACAAGGGAAAGAAACCATACACAATTTCTTAGGAATGATTAGATAAATGAAGAAGTGAAACTTTTCCTAGCACCCAATAGCCTCTTAGTCATAATGTGGAACGCTTCACATTATAAACAAGGCTGTATTAGATATGGTTCATAAGACAACTATGACACTCTGAAACCTTATGCCATGATACCAATCTTGTCACGACCCTCAAGCACACCCTAGAAGTTAGAGTATCCTTGAGATCGTCACACGACAAATGAGACTTCAATAAGTCTCATCTAAGCCTCTTGTATCATTCATTGGATAATAACATACTAAAATGAGTAAGAATTTAAAACTTTCTTCACACAAGAAGAACTTTTTTATAAATAATACACAAGCGGAAGACTTTCATTAAAACATTTAAACCTTTAAAATAAACTTTTGAACCATCTAAACTTTAGAGTATACAACACTTGGGACAAATCCCATACAATACATAAACCTAAAGACTTAAGACAATAAGGGATATGTGGATATTGTCCTCGAATCGATGAGGACTCACCAATACATCATCTTCAATTCTTAGAGACCTATCCGTCATCATGGTAAATAAAGACTTCCAATTCCCCACACTTTTGTCATGCCCCGAGCTACCCCTGAGACGCGGACACGGAATTTAGAACCACAAGTGATCTCAAGCTAACGTTGCTGGCATGATCATGAGCATACTGAAGATAATAAACTGATGCATAAGCTAAATCATAACTATAATGAAAAGATGGGGAATACTCATATGATAAAACTGAGATATATGAAAAACCGATGAGTTTAATACAAAGAAATATTAACTCACTAATAAGTTGAAACTCACTATGTCTGAAAATAACCTCTAAACTGGACTAGAAATACTGGGACAAGCCCAAGCTAAATCTAGAAATAACTGAAAATAAATGTCTCAAGACTGAAATG
>JAKWIY010001538.1:0-18786 GCA_027704805.1 Solanum corneliomulleri | reverse complement strand
GTAGCTCCCTCCACGGACTGACTCCTCCACACTCTCTGATGGCACTAGAGAGGCTGGATCACCCACACATTTCTTCAAGAGTGAGATGTGGAAGACCGAATGCACTTTTGCTAATTCTGCTGGCAACTCTAACTCATATTCCATTTCGCAAACCCTTTTCAAGATCTTGTAAGGGCCTACATATCTAGGACTAAGCTTCCCTTTCTTGCCAAATATCATCACCCCTTCATAGGCGAAACTTTCAGGAAAACTCAATCATCAACTGGGAACTCTTGTTCCCTTCTCCTTACATCTGCATAAGATTTCTGACAACTTTGGGCTATCTTAAGTCTATCTATAATGAGTTGCACTTTCTTCATAGCATAAAGGACTGAATCAGTCCCTATCAAAGTTGCTTGACCTACTTTAAACCAACCAACAAAAGATCTACATCTACGCCCATACAAAGCCTCATAAGGGGTCATCTGAATGCTGGAATGGTAGCTATCATTGTAGGCGAACTCAATCAGAGGAAAGTGATCATCCCAAATACCCTTGAAATATATCGCACAAACTCTCAATATATCCTCTAGGGTATGAATGGTGCACTCTGCCTGTCCATCCATCTTCCAATGAAATGTTATTCTAAGGTTAACTTGAGTACCAAGACCTTCTGAAATGACTTCCAGAAATGAGAGGTAAACTAAGGACCTCTATATGAGATGATAAACAAAGGAACCCCATGTAACCTCAAAATTTCATTATGTAAATCTTGGCATAGTTCTTTCTGAATCTATAATCTTGACCGCTAAAAAGCGAGAAGACTTAGTCATCTGATCAACTATCACCCAAATGGAGTCATGATTTCTACGAGTACGAGGTAACCATGTGATGCAATCCACATTGATCACTTCGCACTTCCAAGTAGGAATGTCAATCTCTTGAGTCATACCTCTTGGATCCTGATGTTCTACCTTGACTTCCTAGAAATTGGGGCACTTACTCACAAAGTATGATATATCCCTCTTCATACCATTCCACCAATAGACTTCCCGCATATCGTGGTACATATTAGTTGAACCTAGATGAATAGAATATATGGAGTTATGAGATTCTACAAGGATATTCTTTCTCAACTCACCCATATCACGAACACATAATCTACCTTGGTAGCGAAGAACACCATCTCCCCCTAGGGATAAAACCTCCACTATCTGATTGTGGACTGCACCCTTAAGTTCAAGCAAGATTGGATCACTGTCTTACTTTTCCTTAACCTCAACTACCGAAGAACATTCTGACCCATTCTGGACTGTTGCACCACTGTTTGATATGCTCATAAGGTGAACTCCCAAGCGAGCAAGCCTGTAAACATCCTTCACTAGATATTTCCTTTATTTGTCAACATGGGCTATACTACCTATAGATAATAATCTAAGAGTATCTGCTACTATATTCCCCTTACCAGGATGATAATGCAAACTCATATCGTCAGCCTTAAGAAACTCAAGCCATCTCCTCTGACTAAGATTCAACTCTTTTTGGGTGAATACATACTGAAGGCTCTTATAATCAATGAACACCATACAAGTAGTTCTCCATATCTTGAGTGGAAAAACTACTATTGCAAGCTCGAGGTCATCAGTTGGATAGTTCTTCTCATGAACTTAAGCTGTCTAGAGTCATAAGCTATAACCTTATCTCACTGCATCAACACACAACCTAGGCTACCTCTGGATGCATCAAAATAGATCACATAACCATCTGTGCCCTCTAGTAGAGTCAAGACAGGAGCTGTAGTCAATCTAGTCTTCAATTTTTCAAAGCTTTTCTCACAATCATCTAACCATAGAAACTTGACCATCTTATGAGTTAACCTAGTCAATGGTGTGTCTATGGATAAGAATCCTTTCACGAACCTTCAATAACCCACTAGACCTAAGAAAATTTTGATATCTGTAGCAGAGGTAGGTCTGTGCCATTGTTTCACTACTTCTATCTTCTGTCCACTTGAATACCCTCGCTAGATACAATGTGACCAAGGAAAGCAACAGATTGCAACCAGAACTAACATTTTCTATATTTATTGAATAAGTGGCGATCATTGAGATTTTTCAGATCAACTCTCAGATGACTCGCATGTTCTTCCTCATTCCTAGAGTAAATGAGGATATCATCAATAAATACGATAACGAAAAAGTCCAAGAAATGTTTGAAAACTGTGTTCATCAAAATCCATGAAAGCTGCAGGACAATTGGTTAGTCCAAACGACATAACTACAAATTCATAATGACCATACCAAATTCTGAAGTCTATATTTCGAATGTCACTCTCGACTCTAAGCTGATGATAACCCGATCTGAGGTCTATCTTTGAGAAATGGCTAGCACCCTGAAGTTTATCAAACAAGTCATCAATCCTGGGGATAGGATACTTATTCTTGATTATGACCTTGTTCAACTGCCTATAGTCAATGCACATTCTTAGAGAACCGTCTTTCTTCTATACGAACAACACTGGTGCATCCCATGGTGAAATACTAGGGCTAATGAAGCCCTTATCTAGAAGGTCTTTCAACTATCCTTTAAATTTCTTAAGCTCTGCTAGAGCTATTCCCTAAGGAGGAATAGAAATAGGCTGGGTATATGGAAGGAGATCAATTCCAAAGTTGATTTCCCTTTCGCGAGGGACTCCGGGAAGATCTTCTGTAAATAATTCTGGAAACTTATTGACTATTGAAACTGACTCAAGAGTTGGGGTTTTAGAGCTAGAATCCTAAAGCCGAACTAGATTATAGAGATAACCCTTAGAGATCATCTTTCTGACCTTAAGGTAAGAAATGAATCGACCCATAGCCGCTAAACTACTACCCTCCCACTCCAAGATTGGTTCATTTAAAAACTGAAAACAAACAATCCTAGTTCTACAATCGATTGAGGCATAACAGGAATGTAACTTATCCATGCCTAGAATGACATCGAAGACTACCATTTCTAACTCTACAGATCTGCTGATGTGAATTTCTGAGTGACCGTGAAGGGCAATTTCTGTGTACCCGTTTAGCTTTAATTGGGTCACCGACTAGAGTAGAGACTGAGAAAGGTTCAGAGAGAGTTTCTGGACTAATACTGAATTGGAATGCTATTGTAAGGAGTTACAAAGGAAAGAGTAGCCCCTGGATCTAACAATGCATAAACATCAAGGTCAAAGACTCGCAACATACTAGTAACTAAATCAGGAGAACCTTCCCGATCCTGGCAAGGCTGAAGAGCATACAACCTATTTTGGCGCTGACTGCCACTTGTACTATATGAGTTATCATGTTGAGTAGGGCGACTTGCTAGTGATGATGAGGTTGAAGACTGAGCTCTGCCATTACCACCTCCTTGAATCTTTCTATAAGGGAAATTCCTCAACCTGTTACCATACTGATCGGACCCAAAGCATCCTTCTTTTCCTAAGAGACACTCGCCTGGATGGTTCTTCACACACATAGGTCAAGTGGGCTAAGTCTTGGTGCCTGAAACACTTCCTTGAGACTTAGAGTCTGGTGCTCTAACATTCTGGTCATACCTGTTCTTGGAGGATGGAACACTTGCTAACAAAGGGTCTGGGGCTGAAAACTTCTGCTGACTATGCAAGCGATTTCCACCACCTGATTTCTGCTGAGTAAAGTCGTAGTTCCCAATCCTAGACTTCTTATTTATTCTTAGCCTATTCCCTAAGATTATCACCCTCAACCTGCTGAGCATGAGTCATAAGCCTAGAGATGTTCATATCTCCCAGTAACATAACATTTATGCACTTTGTTTTCACCAAATATTACATTCCATACAAAAACATATTCATCTGAGACCTGGAGTCAGCAACAATGTGAGAAGCATACTTGGAGAGTTGTTTAAACTTGAGTCCATACTCTTGTACTGTCATGTTTTCCTGCCTCAAGTTCATGAATTCCTGAGCCTTTGCTTCTCTTAACTCTATTGGGAAAGACCTATCCAGAAAGGTCTCACTAAAGCAATCCCAAGTAATAGGAGCTGCATCTTTACCTCTATTTTCCTTCCACTGAGTGTACCAAATATGAGCGACATCCTTCAACTGGTATGATGCTAACTTAAACTGATCATTCCCAGTGACTTGCATTACCTCAAAGATATTCTTTATCTCATCCAAGAAGTTCTGAGGATACTCATTAGTTTGTGATCCTAAGAACTCAGGCAGAGTCATCCTAAAAAAGTCACGGACCCTTGCTGCTTGTGATCCACCATTTTCATGCACAAGAGCATGAACCCGATTGTTCTGGTTGGTCATACTCTGAGCCAACATTTGTATAACATTCCTGAACTCAGCATTGGAGACTTCCTGATCTGGGATTGGAGGAGCTACATTTGCATTCCTAGTGTTATCTCTATGAGGAGGCATGATCTAAAACGTAGAACGTCAAGTTAGAATGGAATTATATCATACCTTACGCACGATAAGATTAACAAGAAAGTGAATTTTTACTTAAGAACTTTGTAGCTCCCCTCATTAGATGTGGTGCACTTCACACCCATGAAAATGACTCTACTTAGTGCAGCTTTTCTGACATCCTAGGACTCTTAAATCTAGTTCTTGATACCAAG
The DNA here is from genome assembly GCA_027704805.1 of Solanum corneliomulleri. Lineage (NCBI taxonomy): Eukaryota > Viridiplantae > Streptophyta > Magnoliopsida > Solanales > Solanaceae > Solanum > Solanum corneliomulleri. The sequence goes on along the minus strand of JAKWIY010001538.1, from coordinate 14,181 downwards.
TTTGTCAAGCACCGAGCTACCACCGAGACGCGGACATGGAACATAGGACCACAAGTGATCCCAAGCTAACCCTGTTGGCATGATCATGATAATACTAAAGATAATAAACTTAATGCGGAAGATAAATCATAATTTAAACTGAAAAGATGGGGAACAACCATATTCTATAACTGAGATAAATGAAATAATGATGAGTTTAATACAAAGAAGTTATTAACTCAATACTACCTTGAAACTAATTATGTCTGAAATAAGCATATAACTAACTAGAATTGCTGGGACAAGACCCAGTTAAGTCTAGAAAAAACTAAAACTAACTGACTAAAGGACTGAAATAAACATATGACTATTGTCCTCGTAGGAATGAGGACTTACCACTGAATCTGCTGAACTGGAGATTGGAAATCGATCTAAGCGCGATCTGGATGCTCAGAACCTACATCACAATAAGATGTAGCGCACGTATGCTTCAGTACTTGAAGGTACTGAGCATGTAGGATAGAGTAAAGTGGAAATAAAACATAACTGAACAAGCACAAAGCAAGTATAATATTCTAACATGATATACTGAATTCTGAGCTAACTAGATGCAATGACCAAAAATTATAATATGTTGAGACTGAATACTAACTGATCTGTACATATGATCAATGCAAGAGAGTATGACTCAACTGTGGGAGCTACTAATAACCGATAATAGAACCACATGAGCTAAATGTGGAGTCCGATGTATATGCCCCATCAAAGGACCCAACATACACTGCAAGAGGTATAAAGGCATGCTTGCGTGATCACTAAACTGATTGCCCACAAAGGGGACTTACAACCTACTTGGCTAGTAGTTCTGGGAATAATTGGGTACGCTGAACCCTAGTCTACCTCGGTATTATGCTAATCCCAGTGAATTATGTAATTAACTGATTATGACTGAGTTTTTGTAAATACTGGATAGCTCAAAACTGAACATACAAACTGAGAATGCTCGTAATTATGCCTTTATAACTGAGGTATGTATATGTGAAGTAACTAAAATATCTTATCTAGCATGTGTAATTCAAGAACTAAGGAAATGCATAGCTAGGGTTCTGAAATTCATGCGATAAACTTAATAATAACATGGATATCTGATTTGGAACATATAACTAATTAATTCATGAAGTTTTTCACGACCCAAAACCGAGCCGCGACTGGCACCCACATTTACCCTCCTATGTGAGCGAACCAACCAATCTAACCCTTATCATTTCAATATAATATCAACAGAAAGTAATGCGGAAGATTTAAACTCATTAATAAAAACAATTCAAAACTATTATTATTATCCCCCCAAAATCTGGAAGTCATCATCACAAGAACATCTATTTCAAGTTACTAAACTAAGAACGTCTAAGAAGCTAAAACAAATAGAAACTAGTCCATGCCGGAAGTTCAAGGCATCAAGACTTGAAGAAGAAGATCCAGTCCAAGCTAGACGCATTAGCTCACTCTGAATTTCCGAAGGTCGTGAAGATTGGCTAGATCTACTGTTGAGTTGAAGTTGACGGAACGTTTGCTGCATTCCACAAATAACAAAGAAGAAAACATAAAAGTAGGGGGTCAGTACAACCACAAGTACTGAGTAAGTATCATCGGTCAACTCAAAATAGAAAACAATATACATCAAATAATATCATAAATCAACTATAATACTCAACATGTAGCAACAACAAGTACTAAGATCATCAATAAGTACTAACAAGTTCATCCATGAGGACTCAAGCCTCAATATCATACTCATTTGGGAATTAGATTCATTAGATTGAATTCATTAACATATTTCAAGATTCATTATCTTTATTCCCCTCGTGTTGGTACGTGACACTCCGCTCCATCTACTATCCTGGTGTCGGAACGTGACACTCCGATCCTCATATACTATCCTGGTACCGGAACGTGGCACCCGATCCATATACTATCCTGGTGTCGGAACGTGACACTCCGATCCTCATTCTATCCTGGTACCGGAACGTGGCACCCGATCCATATACTATCCTGGTGTCGGAACGTGACACTCCGATCCTCATTCTATCCTGGTACCGGAACGTGGCACCCGATCCATATACTATCCTGGTGTCGGAATGTGACACTCCGATCCTCATTCTATCCTGGTACCGGAACGTGGCACCCGATCCTCTATCTCTATCCTGGTACCGGAACGTGGCACCCGATCCCCTAAATCTCACCACTTTCGTTCATCAAGCCTTCTTTTATACCAAGGCATCATCATTAACAAAGTAGATTAGGGTTTCTTTTCAAGATTTGGGATTCAATAGCTTCATCATGCTTATTTATTCACAATTTCATATTCATATTCATGCAAGCATACAATTAAGCATATAGAAGGGTTTACAATATTACTAACACATATCATTCGCTATTAAGAGTTTACTACGAATATCGTAAAACAACCATAACCTACCTCCACCGAAGAATTGGAATCAACAAGCAATTTCCCAAGCTTTGTTTCTTCTTCTCGTTTATCCTCTCTCAATTCGATCGATCTCCCTTTCTCTTTTCTTTCTGTTTTCTGTTATTCAAACCCTCTTTCTTTTACCCTAATTAACTTATAATTAAGTGTAAAAGATGGCAAGAATACCCCACTAATTAATCCAAAGTTACCTCTTTTATCCCTCAAGAATTTGAGTTATTAATATAAACACACGAAATCCCTAATTAAGGAAAGAATAGTCCAAAACGTCCCTTAAAACTTAACCAGAAATCCGACTCCAACTGGGATTACGCAACCTGTGACGGGCCGTCGTGCCTGCGACGGTCCGTCACCAAGGTCGTCGACTCTATTCTTCCACCAAGGATACTGTGACGGTCCGTCACCCATGTGACGGTCCGTCCTGCACATTACGTCATGACGGTCAGAGACTCGATTTTCAGTACCCAATTTCAGGATTCCTAAGTATATTGAAACGGTGCCTCGCGACGGTTCATCGTAGCTGTGACGGCACATCCTGCAGGTCCGTCACAGATTACAGAGAGTCGATTTTAATATCCAAATTTAAGAATTCTAAGTGTCATGGAACGAAACCTCCTCGACGGGCCGTCGTGACCACGACGGTCCGTCGTTACATCCGTCGTCCCAACCAGTTTTTCCAGAAATAAAATCTGCTGCTCAAAACGACTAAACAGGTCGTTACAATAGATACCAATTTACCCATCGTTCGTCCCCGAACGATCAAAAGAAGAAAAACAATGGCGAAAAGGAATACCTGAATCTGTAAATAGAAATGGGTATTTTTCTTGCATATCTGCCTCCTTCTCCCAAGTAGCCTCTTCAACCGGTCGATTCTTCCATTGAACTTTGATGGATGCAATTTCTCTCGACCTCAACTTGCGAACCTCTCTATCTAATATAGCAACCGGTTCCTCCTCATAAGTCAAATTCTCGTCAAGCAAAACTGAATCCCAACGGATAATGTAGTTTCCATCTCCATGGTATCTTTTCAACATGGACACATGAAACACCGGATGTACTCCGGACAGCCCTGGAGGTAAGGCTAATTCATAAGCCACCTCCCCTACTCGCTTTAGTACCTCAAATGGTCCAATATACCTTGGACTTAGCTTACCTCTTTTGCCAAACCGCATCACCCCTTTCATGGGTGAAACCTTCAACAAGACTTGTTCACCCTCCATGAACTCCAAGTCTCTAACCTTTCGGTCTGCATACTCCTTTTGTCTACTTTGTGCTGCTAGAAGCTTTTCTTGAATGCCCTTCACCTTATCTAACGAATCCCTCAAGAGGTCAGTACCCCAAGGTCTAACCTCGAATGCATCAAACCAACCAATGGGAGATCTACATCTCCTCCCATACAATGCTTCAAATGGGGCCATATCAATGCTTGAGTGATAGCTATTGTTGTATGAAAATTCAGCTAAGGGTAAGAAGTTATCCCAGTGACCACCAAATTCTATCACACATGCACGAAGCATATCCTCCAACACTTGAATCGTTCTCTCAGACTGACCATCGGTCTGAGGGTGAAATGCAGTGCTAAGATCCAACCTAGTACCCAATTCAGCATGCAATGTTTTCCAAAACTTAGAAGTAAACTGCGTACCTCTATCTGATATGATGGATAGTGGAACCCCATGCAATCGAACGATTTCTGAGATGTAGATTTTTGCTAACTTCTCTGCATTGTAAGTCACCTTGACCGGAATGAAATGGGCAGACTTAGTTAACCTATCAACAATCACCCAAATGGAGTCATACTTACCCATTGTCTTTGGAAGACCAACCACAAAGTCCATCGCGATTCTCTCCCACTTCCATTCAGGAATGGGCATTCTCTGAAGTGTTTCTCCGGGCCTTTGGTGTTCATACTTTACTTGTTGACAGTTTGGACATTTAGAAATAAAGTCAACAATATCACGCTTCATTCTACTCCACCAAAAGTGTTGCTTTAGGTCGCGATACATCTTGGTTGCACCCGGATGTATAGAATACCTTGAACTATGAGCCTCTGTCAGAATAGTGTTAATCAAATCGTCGATGCGGGGTACACATACCCTTCCCTTAATCCTCAAAATCACCTTCCTCGTCGATTGTTGCTTCTTTAGCCTCTCCTTGCAACACTTTATCTCGGATTCGCCTTAGTTTCTCATCATCAAAATGTTTTCCCTTAATCTTGTCAAGAAAGAGATCTTGACTCCACACTAGCCAACAATCCTCCCTTCTCATTTATTTCTAACCTCATCAAGTCGTTAGCCAGAGTCTGAACCTCTCTAGCCAATGGGCGTCTAGAAGCTTGCAAATGAGCTAGACTTCCCATACTTCCCGCCTTTCTACTTAAGGCATCCGCTACAACATTCGCCTTCCCCAGATGATACAAAATAGTGATGTCGTAGTCCTTCAGTAGTTCCATCCATCTCCTCTGTCTCAAGTTCAAATCTTTCTGAGTAAAGACATACTGAAGGCTACGATGATCCGTATAGACTTCACACTTAACCCCATATAAATAATGTCTCCATTGTTTTAATGCAAACACCAACGCGGCCAATTCCAAGTCATGAGTTGGATAGTTACGTTCATGCACTTTAATTGTCTTGAAGCATAAGCAATCACGTTCTTCTCTTGCATTAGCACTGCACCCAAACCCGAATAGGATGCATCACAATAGACAATGAAGTTCTTACCTTCCACCGGCAAGGTGAGGATTGGTGCGGTAGTCCAAAGTCTTGAGCTTCTGAAAGCTTTCCTCGCACTCATCCGACCATACAAATGGAACATTCTGCTTAGTCAAGTTCGTCAATTGGGAAGCAATAGAAGAGAATCCCTTGACAAAGCGGCGGTAGTAGCTAGCTAACCCAACAAAGCTTCTTATTTCTGACACATTAGTGGGTCTTACCCAATTCTTCACTGTCTCAATCTTAGAAGGATCTACCATCACTCCTTCCTTAGAAACTACATGCCCCAAGAAGGACACTGCATCTAGCCAAAACTCACACTTAGAAAACTTGGCGTAAAGCTTTTTCTCCCTCAACATTTCCAATACTATTTTCAAATGCTCTTCATGTTCCTCCTTACTTTTAGAATATACCAGTATATCATCTATAAATACGATCACAAAGAGATCCAAATACGGCTTAAATATCCCATTCATCAAGCTCATGAAAGCAGCGGGGGCATTTGTAAGACCAAAGGACATCACTACAAATTCATAATGCCCATACCTAGTTCGGAAAGCAGTCTTTGGCACATCCGCTGCCCGTATTTTCAATTGATGATAACCGGATCTCAAGTCGATCTTCGAGAAGACACAAGCACCTTGTAGTTGATCGAAAGTCATCAATGCGAGGAAGAGGATATTTGTTCTTAATAGTTACCTTGTTCAACTGCCGGTAATCTATGCACATTCGAAAACTCCCATCCTTCTTCTTCACAAACAAAACTGGAGCACCCCAAGGGGATGCACTTGGTCTAATGAAGCCTTTGCTCAACAACTCTTGAAGTTGTGCCTTTAACTCTCTTAACTCCGCGGGAGCCATTCTATAAGGGGGTATAGAAATGGGGCGAGTGCCCGGTTCAAGATCGATACAGAAGTCAATATCCCTATCTGGTGGCATACCAGGAGGAAGATCTGCAGGGAACACATCCAAAAACTCACGGACTACCGAAACCGACTCAATCGAAGGTACTTGGGTAGTGTCATCCTTGAGATGTGCCAAGAAAGCTAAACACCTTTTACTAACCATTCTCTTAGCACGAAGAAGAAAGGATATGATACGCACCGGATTGGAAGTGTAGTCACCCTCCCACACTAACGGATCTGTCCCAGGCTTGGCTAACGTCACCGTTTTAGCATTACAATCCAAGATCGCAAAATTCGGAGAAAGCCAAGTCATACCCAGAATTACATCAAAGTCACCCATTTCTAAAATAACCAAATCTACATAAGTGTTGCTCCCCACAAAGTTCACCAAACAAGACCTATATACCCTTTCAACTACCACAGACTCACCCACCGGAGTAGAAACACGAATAGGCATATCAAGTAATTCACAATGCAAATTTAGACCATTAGCAAATGATGAAGATACATATGAAAACGTGGAGCCAGGGTCAAATAATACAGATGCCATGCAATCACAAACCAAAAGATTACCTGTGATAACAGCATCAGACGCCTCCGCTTCAGATCTCCCAGGAAAAGCGTAACAATGGGCCCTATCACCAGTCTGTCCGTTGCCCCTACCATGTGGTGTCGTAGTGGCTCCAATTTGCCCATCTCCTCGGCCGTTTTGGTGACCACCATTACCTCGACCACCGCGTCCTCCATAATGACGGCCTCTTCCATAACCACCCCTACCTCTAGCTATTGGGGGTCGATTACTCTGTTTTGGACAATATCTCTTAATATGTCCAATCTCCCCACATCCATAGCATTCTCTGGGTTCATGCATAGGTCTCTCAGAGAAGTGTTGACCGGTCTGAGGTGGACCCCCAACTACAGTCTGTAGTGAAGACTGAATGGGTCGAACTGAGTAACCTCCTGAGCTCTGTCCTCTTGAGTAAGAACCATTAAACTCACCTCCCCTTCGAAACCTTTTTGATGTCGATGTCGTGGTGAAGTCATCTGGTTTCACTCCTTCCACCTCTATCACAAAGTCTACCACCTCTTGGAAGGATGTTGCCGTTGCCGCTATCTGTAAGGCTGAAATCCGCAATTCTGACCTCAACCCCTTCACAAAACGGCGGATCCGTTCTTGTGGACTGAAACAAAGTTGGGTGGCATACCTTGATAAAGCACGAAACTTAGCCTCATATGCGTTAACCGTCATCCTACCTTGCTCGAGACTCAAGAACTCATCCCTTTTTCTATCTCTCAAAGTCCTTGGGATATACTTCTCCATAAACAGGGTAGAGAAGGATGCCCAAGTCATAGGTGTGGCCTCTATCGGTTGACACTCGACATGTGATCGCCACCACATTTTGGCGTTCCCTTGAAACTGATAGCTTACGAACTCAACGCCAAACCGTTCTACTATCCCCATCTTGTGTAGTAGCTCATGACAATCAACCAGAAAATCATAAGCATCTTCAGATTCTGCACCCTTGAAGACTGGAGGTTTCAATTTCAAGAACTTACTGAAAAGTTCGTGCTGATCGTTTGTCATTATCGGTCCAGTAGTCAGACGTGGAAATGTGCCTATCTCCAATGAGGCATCCATGCGGGGAGCCATAGTAGCCGCATGTCGTACCTCTGAAACCGGAGGTGTTGGTGCAGAAACCACTGGAGGTGCCTGACCGTGATCAGATAGCCGCTAAGATAAGCAAGAACCTGATTGATCATCTCTGGGGTAGGTTGGGGGTGGTGCAGTTTCTCATTCTGCTCTTGTTCAGTTTCCCCTTCCTCACCCTCTCTTACTACCTCCTCGGTCGGTGGAGGAGTCACCGCCCTAGTATCAGATGGGCTAGGTGCTCGTCCTCTTCCTCTAGAGGACGTCCTCCCACGACCTCTTCCACGGCCTCTTGCCACTGCTCTTCCTCGAGCTACAACCCAGTGGTTGGCTCAGTCGTTTCTTGTCTTTCCGTTGTTGTGCTGGTGGTGCGGTCGTTGCTCTAGTTCTAACCATCTGCGAAATAGAATAAAGATGGTCAGATACCAATTTGTATCACCTAGATACCAATTGGACTCAAGTAGTAGCACGAAAGAAGAATGAAAGAATGGAATTTTCCTAAAGTCTTATAGCCTCTCAAGAAAAGTAAAGGCGTCCCCCTACCGTTCCTTAAGACTCTAATAGACTCGTTCTTGTGTGATGAGACCAATGAACCTAATGCTCTGATACCAAGTTTGTCACGACCCAAAACCGAGCCGCGACTGGCACCCACATTTACCCTCCTATGTGAGCGAACCAACCAATCTAACCCTTATCATTTCAATATAATATCAACAGAAAGTAATGCGGAAGACTTAAACTCATTAATAAAAACAATTCAAAACTATTATTATTATCCCCCCAAAATCTGGAAGTCATCATCACAAGAACATCTATTTCAAGTTACTAAACTAAGAACGTCTAAGAAGCTAAAACAAATAGAAACTAGTCCATGCCGGAAGTTCAAGGCATCAAGACTTGAAGAAGAAGATCCAGTCCAAGCTAGACGCATTAGCTCACCCTGAATTTCCGAAGGTCGTGAAGACTGGCTAGATCTACTGTTGAGTTGAAGTTGACGGAACGTTTGCTGCATTCCACAAAAATAACAAAGAAGAAAACATAAAGTAGGGGGTCAGTACAACCACAAGTACTGAGTAAGTATCATCGGTCAACTCAAATAGAAAACAATATACATCAAATAATATCATAAATCAACTATAATACTCACATGTAGCAACAACAAGTACTAAGATCATCAATAAGTACTAACAAGTTCATCCATGAGGACTCAAGCCTCAATATCATACTCATTTGGAATTAGATTCATTAGATTGAATTCATTAACATATTTCAAGATTCATTATCTTTATTCCCCTCGTGTCGGTACGTGACACTCCGCTCCATCTACTATCCTGGTGTCGGAACGGACACTCCGATCCTCATATACTATCTTGGTACCGGAACGTGGCACCCATCCATATACTATCCTGGTGTCGGACGTGACACTCCGATCCTCATTCTATCCTGGTACCGGAACGTGGCACCCGATCCATATACTATCCTGGTGTCGGAACGTGACACTCCGATCCTCATTCTATCTTGGTACCGGAACGTGGCACCCGATCCATATACTATCCTGGTGTGGAACGTGACACTCCGATCCTCATTCTATCCTGGTACGGAACGTGGCACCCGATCCTCTATCTCTATCCTGGTACCGGAACGTGGCACCCGATCCCCTAAATCTCACCACTTTCGTTCATCAAGCCTTCTTTTATACCAAGGCATCATCATTAACAAAGTAGATTAGGGTTTCTTTTCAAGATTTGGGATTCAATAGCTTCATCATGCTTATTTATTCACAATTTCATATTCATATTCATGCAACATACAATTAAGCATATAGAAGGGTTTCCAATATTACTAACACATATCATTGCTATTAAGAGTTTTACTACCGAATATCGTAAAACAACCATAACCTACCTCCACCGAAGAAAGAATTGGAATCAACAAGCAATTTCCCAAGCTTTGTTTCTTCTTCTCGTTTATCCTCTCTCAATTCGATCGATCTCCCTTTCTCTTTTCTTTCTGTTTTCTTTTATTCAAACCCTCTTTCTTTTACCCTAATTAACTTATAATTAAGTGTAAAAGATGGCAAGAATACCCCACTAATTAATCCAAAGTTACCTCTTTTATCCCTCAAGAATTTGAGTTATTAATATAAACCCACGAAATCCCTAATTAAGGAAAGAATAGTCCAAAACGTCCCTTAAAACTTAACCAGAATTCCGACTCCAACTGGGATTACGCAACCTGTGACGGGCCATCGTGCCTGCGACGGTCCGTCACCAAGGTCGTCGACTCTATTCTTCCACCAAGGATACTGTGACGGTCCGTCACCCATGTGACGGTCCGTCCTGCACATTACGTCATGACGGTCAGAGACTCGATTTTCAGTACCCAATTTCAGGATTCCTAAGTATATTGAAATGGTGCCTCACGATGGTTCGTCGTAGCTGTGACGGCACGTCCTGCAGGTCCGTCACAGATTACAGAGAGTCGATTTTAATATCCAAATTTAAGAATTCTAAGTGTCATGGAACGAAACCTCCTCGACGGGCCGTCGTGACCACGACGGTCCGTCGTTACCTCCGTCGTCCCAACCAGTTTTTCCAGAAATAAAATCTGCTGCTCAAAACGACTAAACAGGTCGTTACAAAGTTCTGTTGAAGTTCTATAACCTTAGGTCTAATCATGATATGGGAATCAAGAATCTGACTGAAAACTAGGGACCCAATGGGTGAAAGTAACCCAGTAGTGAAATCCCACATGCCTGGTGATAAAATTCAAGGAAAAACATTTATATTTCGGGGCTGGAACTGCTGGACCTTGCTGCATTTTTGAACTAAGGTTCTTGACCTTTTTATTCATTTCTTGCTTCTAGTTTTCTTTTGATTTATGATTTGATTTAGGTAAGTTTTAGATGTGTTTCTAGGCTTAAAATTACTAGAATTTGATGATTTAAGGTCAAAACGACATATCTTAAGGTTTAAACAAAGTAGGAAAAGACTAAAATATCCCTGAGTTAATTGCCGTTTGTCATTTGGGTCCAGAGGTTGGGTCTGTTCGACAAACATTTACTAAAACGGGCATAACCTTTTACTTGGAGGTCTGGTTTTACCAAACTCGGTCGCTATGGAAAGCTAATTAAATTATCTATCATTTCATAGGTCATGGGACACCTAATTCATTTTGGTTTGGGAGTTATGATCAATAGAAGTTGATCCAACTGCATTTTCCCCTAACTACCTGTTAATTTTCAGCTATGGTTATACCTACGATCCGTAGGTCCATTTACGGATCGTACTGGTCAACCGCGGCTCTTTTTAGAGAGTGGGTAGATGGGGTCTTGATTGATGGACACATACCACAGACCGTACTCTAACCTGAGGACTGTTGGTTGGTCCGTCGTTCAACACTTAGCCAAATCTTCTGGGTTGAATTTTTGGGGGCTTCAGACTCAAACGAAGGATGCATAGATATGGGACGTAGATTAGACTACGGTCTGTCGATGCTAACCGTCGGTTGCACCTACAAATTTCTAAAAAGCTGATTCTGGTCTATTTTAGATACGGGGTGTTACAGTGTTCATCCAAGAAGCTATCATTTCTAAATAAGGGATAATATAAAAATAATGTAAAGATAAATAAATAAAAGTAATATAAGTAGCAAATCCTTCAAGATTTTCTCACCCTTCCCTCTTTTTCTTCTCTCTAAACTACAATTAGAGTTTGTAGATTAGTTCATAATTCTCCTTCAAAGATGATCATTTTGAGCAGCTTCAAAGGAGAGACCTTTTAGGTCGATGAGGTGGTGGTGCTAGAACCGCAGATAACTAAACATATGATAGAGGGTGAATACGCTAGCACCATCATTCCTCTACCCAACATTACTATTAGATCTTAGCCAAGGTCATCGAATACTGCAAGCGCCAAGTGGAGATTCCTAAAGCTAAACATAAGACCACTAAAGAGGATTTAAGGACTTCCGATGCTGAATTCGTCAAAGTTGATCAGAGAACCCTTTTCAAGCTTATGCTGATTTGGATCCTTTTTAATCATTATATATATCTTAATTGATTCCTATATGTTTCTGATTACATCACTGGGATTGTTCAATTATTGGTGTGCATGCTTTTTTATTCTTTAATTAATATATTTAACAACTCAAAAGAGGCAAAATTTAATAAGTTTTATATTCTAAAATTATATTCGAATAAAATATGTGACTCCTATAGAAGTGTCATATAGAAGCTAAGGGTGTGACATTGTTGTTAATGAAGTGGTTGAGAACCATGAGATATCATGTTATGATTCCCTATGGAGACACAATCACTTAGTACTTGTTTCTGGTAGAAGGTTGCAGGTATCCCTTATAATTAGTTGTAGTGCGTGAAAGATGGCCTAGAAACATTCAGAACGGATGAAGTTCTTTTTCAGCTTGATTGTTTTTTCTTCATTTCTACTTGTTACTTGTTGGTAGTTGTGTATATTATTAATCTCAATAGTATTTTTTTATTTAATTTATTCATAAAGATGTCTTCTTGTTGGTACAACTTTGTAAATTATTAAATCCATGATTTTATTTGTTAATATGGACAACATACCATGTGTAAGTTCAGAAGTGAGGTATGGGACCTTACCTCCTACCTTGTGAAGGTAGAGGGGGTGTTTCCCAAAGATCCTCGGCTCTAGTAAAACATATTAAAGCATGAACAAATATTATATACTAGAAAAAAAAGAGTAGTATTATAAAAGAATGAGCGTTTTTATATTTGGAAGTTCATTAACTTTCCATTTATCCTCAGGGCCATTGTCATGTAAGGTGAGGCCTAATGGTTTATGAATAGGTTGAGAACTTTTTGATGATAGAGTTACTCGGTACATGTTTCTTGTGGTAGATAACAAGTATCTCGTGGAATTAGTCAAGGTTATTAAATTCTAGCCCACACACCATAGTCATAAAAAAGAGTCATATAACTGAGAAATAATGAAGTGTTTTTTGGCTTTATTGTTTTTCTTCATTTCTATTTGTTCCTTGTTTGTATTTGTGTATGTTATTAATTTCAACAATGTTTGTTTATTTGACTATTCCAAAAAGATGACTTGTGATTGGTAGAATTATGTAAATTATTGAAACTGTGATTTTACTTGTTAATATGTATAACATACCATGTGTAATTGCATAATGGGGTCTGGGACCTTACCACCTACCTTGTGAAGGTAGAGCGGTAGTATCCAAACTTTTCCATTACCCTTAGTGACAAGCTCTTATATGGTTTGACCTAGTGGTCCATGAAATGGTTAAGAACCATGAGGTATTAGATTTAATTTTTAGTGGATACAAAATACTAGGTAATATTTCCCATATGTCGTAGCCTTGGTGACAGAGATACCCGATACATGTTGCTGTGGAAGATGACCGGTATCCCATGGAATTAGTCGACGTATGTGAACGCTAGAACAAACACTACGGTCATAAAAAAATAGTGTCATATAATTGAGAACGGCTGAAGCGCTTTTTTGTCTTGATTGTTTTGCTTCATTTTTGTTTGTCCCTTGTTTGTGGTTTTGTTTATTATAGATCTCAATAGTCTGTGTTTATTGTTCTATTCCAAAAAGATGACTTCTTTTTGGTAGAAATGTGTATATTACTAAACTCATGATTTTACTTGTTAATATGTACAATATACTATGTGTAATTCTACTAGTGGGGTTTTAGACTTACCCCCTATCGAAGGTTTGTGATTTCCATGGGATACCATGGGATACCTATTATCTCACATCAGCAAATGGTACCGGGTATCTCTATCACCAAGACTAGAACGGGATGGGAAAAATCACCTAGTATTTTGTCTCCTCTGAAAATTGAACATAAGACCGCGTGGTTCTTAACCATTTCATTGACCACTAGGTAACACCCTATAAGAGCATGTCACTAAGGATAAATGAAAAAGATAAAGAATTTCCAAATATTAAAATTCTCATTCTTTTTGGTTTAGATATCGCATCTTTTCTCTTTATAAAATAACTTATTTGTTCCTGCTTTAATATATTTTACTAGAGCCAAAGATCTTTGGGAAAACCACCCCTTTACCTTCACAAGGTAAGAGGTAAGGTCCTAGACCCACACGTTCAATTATACATGCTATGATGTAAATATTAAAAATTAAAACCATAATTTCAATAATTTATAAGTCATTTTGGAATAGACAAATAACAAAGATTGCTGAAATTAATAACATACAGAACTACCAACAAGGAACAAATAGAAATGAAGGAAAACAATGAAGAGAAAAAAAACATTTTATCATTTCTTAGTTATATGACATTTTTTAATGACTACGGTGTCAGGGCTGGCATTTACATACCTTGACTAGTTTAACGAGATACTTGTCATCTCCCACTAGGAACAAGTACCAAGTAACTCTATCACCAAATGGTTCTCAACCCATTCATCAAGCAT
>JAKWIY010001537.1:0-23863 GCA_027704805.1 Solanum corneliomulleri | reverse complement strand
TACTCGATATTTATTCTTGATCGTTATTCTGTTCAATTGTCTATGGTCAATACAAAGCATAAGAGTGTCATTTGTCTTCTTTACGAAAAAAACAGGGGTTTCCCAAGGAGAAACACTAGGTCGGGTAAAACATTTCTCAAGTAGTTCTTTCAATTGATCTTTCAATTATCTTAACTCATTGGATCCATTCTAAAATAGGTGATAATAATAGGGGTAGATTCGTCTATTGAAATACTTCAATAAAGGAAATAAAAGACATCGTATGCCCTCGAGTAAAATGAGGACATACTTTAACTTCACTTGAATGATGCTACGATCCAAGTCATGCTTCCAAAATGTTCCTCACCTACCAACTAATATAGAGATAGATAAAAGCATGGAATTAGTACAAACACATGTACTAAGTATGACATAATGCATATAATCATGAAAACGGAAATTTATTAGAAATATGCATCTTTTGTACTTAAATATCATATCATAATCATAATAATAACATTTAACACCTTAGAAACACGTAACAGAACATTTACACAATTTAACACATTTTTAAGGTCACTTTACAGTTAACCCATGTTACAGTGAAGTCACTTCATTGAACAATGAAGTGCCTTACCTTCAATTTAGATACTTCCTAGCATGTAGTTACCTCACTAATAGGTATCCTAAGACTCAATTAAGTAAGACACAGAGAGACCTCCCATAAAATCTCTCTAGCAACACCTAAATTATCCTTTTACCAGTGGTGATTCTAAGTCTTACTTGACTGAGTTGGGAAGAGATCACCCATACAATCCCTTATACACACACACTTAAGAGATCCTATAGACTACCTAAAATAGAATCATTCTCACTTAATACAACATCATATAGATAATATTACATTCTCCTTCCAAAGGATATCAAAAGACTTACTTAAGTAAATCAAGAAGATAACGTCCATGATTGACCTTACAAGACTACCTAAATAATCCTTAAGACTACCTATGGCTTATATCATGTCCACATAATAAACATCTTTGCTAACTAGAGTCATTCTTAAAACTTATCTAGGTAAGATACAAAGTGACCATTCCTATGCCCCATTCACACCTTAACTAGACAACCCTTTACTACTCTAGGTCGGTAGTTATTCATTTAACATGCTTCCTTACTTAAATCATTACATTCATTAGTTCATTTAAGACTCATTCATAGCATAAAGACATTCAATTAATGGTCTTGGACAAGACCTTGGGACTCTAACAAACATCTTTAAAGCCTATTGTGCAATGTCTAGATAGCATCCCATACCACCACGTAAACTTCATAGATATTCTCTTATGCTAGTAAGTATCTCATATGATGATAATAGGCAATAACTTACATAGTACATGATAGCTAAACATGGAATCTGGACTTCTAACCTACTTCGATGAGGGTGTTCTACTTGCCAAAGGTAGAACTTGGCCACATCTCATGTAGGCACATAATAAAGAAATATGAAGGGTGTGCTTTATACTCTTGTCTCATACTTTAACTAGAGCTACTTCCCTTACCGTATTCACTCGGTGCTAGCCTTAATACTCATAAATTAATTTACATTCAAGGTGCATATATAGGGGTTTCATATCAAGTTTATAACACAATCACATATACCCTACCAAAGCGGTCACCTAGGGCTACCGAACAGTGGCGACAAGAAGCTAATAATGACTTCCCTAAGGAATTATATGATGTCGTTCCAGCCAACAAATCTTAATTCTATCATTTCTTTACTTGAAGGATAGCATTACGACTTTCGACTTCAACATTCATAAGATAACCTTTTCCACATATATGACCTTCTTAACATTATTTAAGGTCTCACATATCATTCAGTCATACATGACAAGAGTGCACTAAGCCTACCTAGTAAAGACATCTCATATTCACATATCATTCATACATGTATGAAGTAAGGGATACACGTCTACCAAAGCAAGACACAACATTCTTTACTTTATAACATATTACTTATCATTCTAGAAGCACATAGAAATAAACATTATAATTTTTAAGGCATCCTATACACTACCATAACATCATTAATATGACTATCAAAGACTCATATAGTCAATTAGGAATAACCAAGCATAAACCCTAAGACGATACGCATAAAGATATATTCATAGTCTATCATGAACACTTAATTAGCATCATTATAAGACCACTTATAGTTTAACATTATTTATCATGTACATAGATATTATCCAACTTCACATAATAAAATACACAACTCATCATAATACTTCAAGTAGTGCCGACAAGGCCAAGATCATCATATTACATAAAGTAACGCTAATAAGGCCACATCAATTCACATAGCACCGCATCCATAAGTGGACCATACCAATCACCATTGTAATATAAAAACTATACACAATATAAAGAGAGTTATGGCAGCATACCACCAGTTCAATCTCACCACTTCAATCCAAAGCCAAATCATCCAATTCAATAATATAAGGCCCTTACTCATGTCCATGAACATCATTTCAATACATAAACTATAATATTCAATGAGTTTAAGTCAAGTAAATATAGTTTTATCAATCTAAAACCAATTCGACATCAATTGAATACAATTCTTATATCATTCAATAGTCCATAGAAAGTTACACTAGAATTCATAAGCATTAAGTAAATATCAATTCAATAAGCTTAATGTTCAATAGATCTAAGAATATACAATACTCAATTGATAAAATTGAAACAACCTATAAACCAATCAATCATAATCTATACTTGAATCAAAATCCCATAACAATCTACACTTGAATTCATTAATAACCAATATTTTAGTCATATTTAGATATTTGAGAAGGTCAGGGGTTCATGGAGAAATTAATTTGGAAAACATCAATTCTACATCAATAATATCATAACTTAACGTTTGATGCAACAACTCAAGTCTTAGAGTAAAAATTGGGATTTTTCATCTTTTTAAAAACTTTGAAATTGAGTGTAAAGTGATAGAAAACTTAGATGAAGAATAACACAGCTTATTAGAAGAATCCAATGATAATTGATGAATAATCTCCATTGAAGGTCCATCTTTAAGATCTATCTTCACTTTAAGCTCTCATGGAGGTTTTTGAAGAAACTTTGGGAGGGAATGGGTTTTCATTTAGGTGCTAGGGTTTAAATGAGTGTTTTAAGACTTATATACTCTTAAAATACCCTTAAACACCCAAAATAACTATCCTCCTATTTTATAAGACTTGGGATAAATTTCCCAAAAAAGCCCAAGCCTTAGTGAGAGCACGCCCGTCGATAGGGTCTAATTGATTGCTCCTTAAGATCCTTTACCTGCAGTCCATATGGATCAATCTAAACCACCCATCGATGTGTCATCGCCTGGTCGACTGGCCATCGTTTGGGCCAGTCGATTGCCTCTGCCTGGCAGTGTTAGGCTCCAAGTTAGGGTCCTCCTTCTAGGGCCTCTTGTGGGTCCTACGTAGACTCGTACCTCGACATTTCCAACCCAAATATATTTGTATATTGGTTTAGGACCTACCACATAAATTTCATCTAAAACTCACACGTAAAATTCCATGAAACATGCATATACACACAAGGTCGTTTCAAGGCAAACCTTTCGAACGTCATGGACGTTTGACCTCCAAACATCATGAAACTTGACACACTGCCTATTAAAATTATAATAAATCATATAATCGCCTATTTAAATCATGAAACACACAATTAGGCACATAACCACATACGAGGCACATAGGTGACTTAGTCATTGAAAGCCTTGGTCGTCCTTTGACTTTTCACTTTCAAATCACCTAAACCTCTAGACACTGCCTCAATACTACATTTTAGACCATTGTATGACCTTATACCAGAAGTATAACCATGTGTAACGACCTGTTTAGTCGTTTTGAGCAACAGAGTCCATTTCTGGAAAAACTGACTGGGACGACGAGGGTCACGACGGACCGTCGTGGTCACGACGGCCCGTCGAGGGAGTGTCGTCCCATGGCACTTAGAATTTTGAAATTGGGTACTGGAAATCGACTCTCTGTAAATTGTGACGGACCTGCAGGACGTGCCGTCACATTCACGACGAACCGTCGTGAGTCCCGTTGCAAAACACTTCAACTTTTGAGAATTTGGGGCAAGTAAACGAGTTTCTGACCGTCAGGACGGAGGTGCAGGACGGACCGTCACAGGCGTGACGGGCCGTCGCAGACCACCTGAAATCTGGGAGTAGGCGACGGCCATCGTGACGGACCGTCGCAGGCACGACGGCCCGTCACAGGTCACGCAGTCCCAGACAGTTTAGGATTTCTCCACACGTTTTAAGGGTCGTTTTTGACTATTCTTTCCTTAATTATAAAATGTTAAGGGTCAATTGGTTGGTTCGCTCACATAGGAGGGTAAATGTGGGTGCCAGTCGCTTCCCCGATTTGGGTCGTGACAGACTTGGTATCAGAGCATTAGGTTCATTGGTCTCATCACACAAGAACAGGTCTAGTAGAGTCTTAAGGAACGGTAGGGGGACGCTTTTACTTTCCCTTGAGAGAAATAAGACTTTAGGAAAATTCCATTCTTTCATTCTTTCTTTCGTGCTACTACTTGAGTCCAATTGGTATCTAGGTGATACAAATTGGTATCTGACCATCTTCATTCTATTTCGCAGATGGTTAGAACTAGAGCAACGACCGCACCAGCAGCGACAACGGAAAGACATGAAACTACTGAGCCAGCCACTGGGGCTGTGGCTCGAGGAAGAACAACGGCAAGAGGCCGTGGAAGAGGTCGTGGGAGGACGTCCTCTAGAGGGAGAGGACGAGCCCCTAGCCCATCTGATACTAGGGCAGTGACTCCTCCACCGACCGAAGAGGTGATAGAGAGAGGGGTGAGGAAGGGGAGAATGAACAAGGGCAGAATGAGGAAATGCCACCCCAACCTACCCCAGAAATGATCAACCAAGTACTTGCTTATCTTAGCGGGTTGTCTGATCAGGGTCAAGCACCTCCAGTGGTTTCTGCACCAACACCTCCGGTTTCAGAGATACGACATGCGGCTACTATGGCTCCCCGCATGGATGCACCATTGGGAATAGGCACATTTCCACGTCTGACTACTGGGCCTATCATGACAAACGATCAACATGAACTTTTCAGTAAGTTCTTGAAATTGAAACCCCCAGTCTTCAAGGGTGCAGAATCTGAGGATGCTTATGATTTTCTGGTTGATTGTCATGAGCTACTACACAAGATGGGGATAGTAGAGAGGTTTGGTGTCGAGTTCGTGAGTTATCAGTTCCAAGGTAACGCCAAAATGTGGTGGCGTTCACATGTTGAGTGTCAACCAACCGAGGCACCACCTATGACTTGGGAATCATTCTCTAGTTTGTTCATGGAGAAGTATATCCCAAGGACTTTGAGAGATAGGAAGAGGGATGAGTTCTTGAGTCTTGAACAGGGAAGGATGACAGTAACGCGTATGAGGTAAATTTCGCGCACTATCCAGATATGCCACCCAACTTTGTTTCAGTCCACAAGAACGGATCCGCCGTTTTGTGAAGGGGTTGAGGTCAGAATTGCGGATTTCAGCCTTACAGATAGCGGCAACAGCAACATCCTTCCAAGAGGTGGTAGACTTTGTGATTGAGGTGGAAGGAGTGAAACCAGATGACTTCACCACGACATCGACATCAAAGAGGTTCCGAAGGGGAGGTGAGTATAATGGTTCTTATTCTAGAGGACAGAACTCCGGAGGTCACTCAAATCGACCAATACAGTCTTCACTACAGACTGTAGTTGGGGGTCCACCTCAGAACGGTCAACACTTCTCTGAGAGGCCGACGCGTGAACCCAGAGAATGTTATGGGTGTGGAGAGATTGGACACATTAAGAGGTACTGTCCAAACCAGAGTTACAG
The DNA here is from genome assembly GCA_027704805.1 of Solanum corneliomulleri. NCBI lineage: Eukaryota > Viridiplantae > Streptophyta > Magnoliopsida > Solanales > Solanaceae > Solanum > Solanum corneliomulleri. The sequence continues at coordinate 17,947 of JAKWIY010001537.1, read as the reverse complement.
ACCCCCAATGGCTAGAGGAAGAGGTGGTAATGGTAGAGGTCGTTATTCTGGAGGGCGTGGTGGCCGAGGTAATGGTGGTCACCAAAACGGCAGAGGTGAAGGGCAAAACGGAGCCACTACTACACAACATGGTAGGGGCAACGGACAGACGAATAATGGGGCTCATTGTTATGCTTTCCCTGGGAGATCTGAAGCGGAGGCGTCTGATGCTGTTATCACAGGTAATCTTTTGGTTTGTGATTGCATGGCATCTGTGTTATTTGACCCTGGCTCCACGTTTTCATATGTATCTTCCTCATTTGCTAATGGTCTAAATTTACATTGTGAATTACTTGACATGCCTATTCGTGTTTCTACTCCGGTGGGTGAGTCTGTGATAGTCGAAAAAGTGTATAGGTCTTGTTTGGTGAATTTTGTGGGGAGCAACACTTATGTAGACTTGGTTATTTTAGAAATGGGTGACTTTGATGTAATTCTGGGTATGACTTGGCTTTCTCCAAACTTTGCGATTTTGGATTGCAATGCTAAAACAGTGACGTTAGCCAAACCTGGGGCAGATCCGTTAGTGTGGGAGGGTGACTACACTTCCAATCCGGTGCGTATAATCTCCTTTATTCGTGCTCAGAAGATGGTTAGTAAGGGTTGTCTAGCTTTCTTGGCACATCTTAAGGATGACACTACTCAAGTACCATCGATTGAGTCAGTTTCGGTAGTCTGTGAGTTTGTGGATGTGTTCCCTGCAGATCTTCCCGGTATGCACCAGACAGATAGGGATATAGACTTCTGCATTGATTTGGAACCCGGTACTCGCCCCATTTCTATACCCCCGTATAGAATGGCTCCCGCGGAGTTAAGAGAATTAAAGGCTCAACTTCAAGAGTTGTTGAGCAAAGGCTTCATTAGACCAAGTGCATCTCCTTGGGGTGCTCGGTTTTGTTCGTGAAGAAGAAAGATGGGAGTTTCCGAATGTGCATAGATTACCGACAGTTGAACAAGGTAACTATTAAGAACAAGTACCCCATTCCTCGCATTGATGACTTGTTCGATCAGTTACAAGGTGCTTGTGTCTTCTCTAAAATTGACTTGAGGTCCGGTTATCACAAACTGAAAATACGAGCAACGGATGTGCCAAAGACTGCTTTTCGAACTAGGTATGGGCATTATGAGTTTGTGGTAATGTCGTTCGGTCTTACTAATGCCCCTGCTGCCTTCATGAGCTTGATGAACGGGATTTTCAAGCCATACTTGGACCTCTTTGTGATTGTGTTCATTGATGATATACTGATATACTCCAAAAGTAAGAAGGAACATGAGGAGCATTTGAGAATGGTTTTAGAGTTGTTGAGGAAGAAAAAGCTTTATGCGAAATTCTCCAAGTGTGAGTTTTGGTTAGATTCAGTGTCCTTCTTGGGACACGTGGTTTCTAAGGATGGAGTGATGGTAGATCCATCTAAGATTGAGACGGTAAAGAATTGGGTAAGACCTACAAACGTGTCAGAAATAAGGAGTTTTGTGGGGCTAGCTAGCTACTACCGCCGATTAGTCAAGGGATTCTCTTCCATTGCTTCCCAATTGACGAACTTGACTAAGCAGAATGTTCCATTTGTATGGTCGGATGAGTGTGAGGAGAGCTTTCAGAAGCTTAAGACTTTGTTGACTACCGCGCCTATCCTCACCTTGCCGGTAGAGGGCAAAAACTTATTGTCTATTGTGATGCATCCTATTCGGGTTTGGGTGCAGTGCTAATGCAAGAGAAGAATGTGATTGCTTATGCTTCGAGACAATTAAAGGTGCATGAACGTAACTATCCAACTCATGACTTGGAATTGGCCGCGGTAGTGTTTGCACTAAAGCAATGGAGACACTACTTGTATGGGGTTAAGTGTGAAGTCTATAGGGACCATCGTAGCCTACAGTATGTCTTCACTCAGAAGGACTTGAACTTGAGACAGAGGAGATGGATGGAACTACTGAAGGACTACGACATCACTATCTTGTATCATCCGGGAAAAGCAAATGTTGTGGCAGATGCTTTGAGTAGAAAGGCCGGAAGCATGGGAAGTCTAGCTCATTTGCAAGCTTCTAGACGCCCATTGGCTACAGAAGTGCAGATTTTGGCTAATGACCTTATGAGGTTAGAAATAAATGAGAAGGGAGGATTGTTAGCTTGTGTAGAGGCAAAATCCTCTTTCCTTGATCAGATTAAGGGAAACAGTTTGACGATGAGAAACTAAGGCGAATTCGAGATAAAGTGTTGCAAGGAGAGGCTAAGGAAGCAATAATCGATGGGGAAGGTGTTTTGAGGATTAAGGGAAGAGTATGTGTACCCCGCATCGATGATTTGATCACCACTATTCTGACAGAGGCCCATAGTTCCGGATATTCTATACATCCTGGTGCAACCAAGATGTATCGCGACCTAAAGCAACACTTCTGGTGGAGTAGAATGAAGCGAGATATTGTCGAGTTTGTTGCCAAGTGTCCAAATTGTCAACAAGTAAAGTATGAACACCAGGGCCCGGAGGAACACTTCAGAGGATGCCCATTCCTGAATGGAAGTGGGAGAGAATCGCGATGGACTTCGTGGTTGGTCTTCAAAGACATTGGGTAAGTATGACTCCATTTGGGTGATTGTTGATAGGTTAACTAAGTCTGCTCATTTTATTCCGGTCAAGGTGACTACAATGCAGAGAAGTTAGCTAAAATCTACATCTCAGAAATCGTTCGACTGCATGGAGTTCCACTCTCCATTATATCAGATAGAGGTACGCAGTTTACTTCTAAGTTTTGGAGAACGTTGCATGCTGAATTAGGTACTAGGTTAGACCTTAGTACTGCATTTCATCCTCAGACAGATGGTCAGTCTGAGCGAACGATTCAAGTTTTGGAGGATATGCTTCGCGCCTGTGTGATAGAGTTTGGTGGCCATTGGGATAGCTTTTTACTTTGGCGGAGTTTTCATACAATAATAGCTATCACTCCAGTATTGACATGGCTCCATTTGAAGCATTGTATGGGAGGAGGTGTAGATCTCCCATTGGTTGGTTTGATGCCTTTGAAGTTAGACCTTGGGGGACTGATCTGTTGAGAGATTCTATGGAGAAGGTGAAAGCTATTCAAGAAAAGCTTTTGGCGGCTCAAAGTAGACAAAAGGAGTATGCAGACCGGAAGGTTAGAGACTTGGAGTTCATGGAAGGTGAACAAGTCTTGTTGAAGGTTTCGCCCATGAAAGGGGTGATGCGGTTTGGAAAAAGAGGTAAGTTAAGTACAAGGTATATTGGACCATTTGAAGTGCTTAAGAGAATAGGGGAGGTGGCTATGAATTAGCCTTGCCCCCAGGGCTGTCCGGAGTGCATCCGGTGTTTCATGTATCTATGCCGAAGAGATACCACGGAGATGGAAACTACATTATCCGTTGGGATTCAGTTTTGTTGGATGAGAACTTGACTTATGAAGAGGAACCGGTTGCTATATTAGATAGAGAAGTTCGCAAACTGAGGTCGAGGGAGATTGCATCCATCAAAGTGCAATGGAAGAATCGACCGGTTGAAGAGGCTACTTGGGAGAAGGAGGCAGATATGCAAGAAAAATACCCACATCTGTTTACAGATTCAGGTACTCCTTTTCGCCATTGTTTTTCTTCTTTTGATCGTTCGGGGACGAACGATGGGTAAATTGGTATCTATTGTAACGACCTGTTTAGTCGTTTTGAGCAACAGAGTCCATTTCTGGAAAAACTGACTGGGACGACGAGGGTCACGACGGACCGTCGTGGTCACGACGGCCCGTCGAGGGAGTGTCGTCCCATGGCACTTAGAATTTTGAAATTGGGTAGTGGAAATCGACTCTCTGTAAATTGTGACGGACCTGCAGGACGTGCCGTCACATTCACGACGAACCGTCGTGAGTCCCGTTGCAAAACACTTCAACTTTTGAGAATTTGGGGCAAGAAAATGAGTTTCTGACCGTCAGGACGGAGGTGCAGGACGGACCGTCACAGGCGTGACGGGCCGTCGCAGACCACCTGAAATCTGGGAGTAGGTGACGGCCATCGTGACGGACCGTCGCAGGCACGACGGCCCGTCACAGGTCACGCAGTCCCAGACAGTTTAGGATTTCTCCACACGTTTTAAGGGTCGTTTTTGACTATTCTTTCCTTAATTATAAAATGTTAAGGGTAAATTGGTTGGTTCGCTCACATAGGAGGGTAAATGTGGGTGCCAGTCGTGTCCCCGATTTGGGTCGTGACACCATGTTAGTCTCTATCTTCACCTAAGTCATTTTTGGAGGTGTTATAGTCTCCCCCACCTGAACAATATTCATCGTCTAGTGACACTTTCCACTCTCCGAACAATTACAAGAGTAGAGACTCAACCTATCAGCTCATGAATATACCACATAAAACATTATACAACATACAATCAAGAAGAAAAATTAATTTCACATATTCAAGAGAATCACAACTTAACAAAACAGTAGAATAAATTCCACAAATTATTATGGCATAAAACTCACATCCTTCATTTCAAATAACAAAAACTCATTTATATTAAATATCATGCTCATATACATAAGTTACAAAAATATTACAAATATTTTCAACCAAAGAATGAATTAGTCATTTTCTACAAAATCATACAGTAAACAGAAATCCCTGGCAGCTTTACAGTGAACATGATTTACAATCTAATAATGCAACACTTAGGAAACTCCTTTTAAATGCTCCACAAATCAATCTCGTATAATCCTTTAGACATGATCACTATTAATCTTCGTAAAACAATTGGCAATCTAAAATAGATGCACATGAACCATAAGGAAGATACCATGCATGAATACTCATTTTCTCATTCGAAAACGGCTCCTAAATAATGAAGTTACTAAGAACTCTTTGTCTTAGGCTTGAATGAACACATAAAGAAAGTGTAGGGGTGCCTCACTCCCGAAAACCATACTCTTCATCATACTCCCCCACTTAGGAAAAAGCCATTCTAAGGTCAACATAGCATCTACTACAAGGAACTCCCTCAAGGCACATCAAACCATACTAATAATTTTTCACCCAAGGCCTATCTCAGAAAAACTATAGGCTCTCAAATGTTTAATTATGTAACCACTACATCCCCCTTATTAGGAGAAACCCACCTTTTCTCTTGTAAATCTCATCACCTTCCTTTCTATGTTTGGGTGTTAAACAACTTCAAACCACCTCAACAACCACTCCTTCACATTTGTAACCATATACCTTATAATTCTATTCCAACTAAACTACTCTTCAAAAGGTAAATTAAACCAACCTAAGGTCAAAAACACGATCTATCACTCCTCATCTAACAAGTCACAACTCATCTTTTCTCTCGTTCAACCCAATCTTCCTAAATTCACCCTCAATGGAATAACACATAAGGGAAACAAGGAAAAGACACAATATACAAATGTCTTAGGCATGATTAGATGAATGAAAAAGTGAAACTTTTCCTATAACCCAATAGCCTTCTATTTATAATGTGGCTCGCTTCACATTACGAACAAGACTATACTAGATGTGGTTCATAAGACAACAAAGATACTCCCAAACCTTATACTCTGATACCAAGCTTTTCACTACACGAGAGCACACCATAGAAGATATGGCATTCTCGAAATGCAACCGACGTACTTGACCTCTCAGAGATCTTGTACAAACCCTTTTCGTACCGTTCATCACATATACATAATGAAATATAGCGCGGAATTAAAAATTTTCACAAAACATTATAATATCTTTAACAATCTTTCATTAGAAATTATAGGGAATGCTAATTGTCAGTCTCATCGAATCTTAGACATGAGAATACATTGGGACACAAACCATACTTAAAAATAAAGAAATATATTTTCTATTACGATACATTGATAAAGGAAATAAAATACATATTACACCCTCGAGTCAAATGAGGAAATAGTTCAAATTCACTTAAATGATAATACGATCCAAGTAATGCTCCTCACCTACCAACCATTATAGCGATATACAAAAGCATGGAATTAGTACAAGCACATGTACTAAGTATGGCGTAATCCATAAAATCATGAAAAAGAATAGTTACTAGATATATGAATCTTTTTTACTTATGTATCATATCATAATAATAAGAATAACATTTAACACCTTAGAAACACATAAGATAACATTTGAGCAATTTAACAAATTTTTAAGGTCACTTTTCAGTGATTGTTACAATGAAGTGCCTTACCTTCAATTTAGATACTTCCTAGCATGTAGTTCCCTCAGTAAAAGTTATCCTAAGAATCACTTAAGTAAAACAAAGAAACACCACTCATACAACCTCTATAGGCACACCTGATGATCCTTATCAACACACACCTACAAGACATCATACATATGAACATGAGATCCTTCTACCAAAGGTAATTCTAAGTCTAACAGGAGTGAGTTGTGAAGTGATCGCCCATATAATCCCTTAAACACACAATTAAGAGATCCTATAGACTACCTAATATAGAATCATTCTCACTTAATACGACATGAAATAGATAATATGACATTCTCCTTCAAAAGTCCATCAAAAAACTAACTTAAGTAAATCAAGAAGATAACGTCCATGATTGACCTCTGAAAGACTACCATACAAATCCTTAAGACTACCTAAGTCCTACATCTTGTCCACATAATCAACATCTTTCCTACCTAGACTCATTCTTAAGACTTATCTAGGTACATTACGAAGTGACCATTCCCATGCCGCCGTTACACCTAACTAGACACCACTTAACTACTCTAGATAGGTACTTATTTATTTAAGATGCTTACTTACTTAATTCATTATATTCATTAGTTCATTTAAGACACATTCATAACATAAAGACATTCAAGTAATGGTCTTGGACAAGACCTAAAGCCTATTGTATAATGTCTAGATAGCGTCCCATACCACCACCAAAACTTCATAGATCTTCTATTATGCTAGAACGTATCCCGTATGATTAGAATAGGCAGTAAACAACATAGACCATGATATCTATACATGGAATCAATAGTTCTAACCTACTCCGATTAGGGTGTTCTACTTGCCAATGGTAGAACTTGGACACATCCCATGTAGGCTCCTGGTTAAGGAATATGAAGGGCGTGCTTTGTACTCTTGTCTCATCCTTTGACTAGAGCTACTTCCCTTACCATACTCACTCGGTGCTAGATTTTCTTCTCATATAATAATTTACATTAAAGGTTCATATAAAGGGGATCCATATGAAGTTCTTAACCTAATCATATTTACCCTACCAAAGAGGTTCACTACGGCTACCTAACAATGGCGACAAGAAGATCATAATGACTTTCCTAAGGATTGAGATGATGTCGTTCCAGCCAACCAACCTTAAGTCTATCATTCCTTTACTTGAAGGATACCATTACGACTTTCGACTTCAACATTCATAATATAACCTTTTCCACGTATATGACCTCTTAACATCATTTCAGGTCTCACATATTATTCATTCATACATGAAAAAGGTGCACTAAGCCTACCTAGTCAAGAAATCTTATATTCACATATCATTCATGCATGTATCGAGTAAGGGACACGAGTCTACCAAAGCAAGACACAACATTCTTTATTTTAACACATATTACTTATCATTCTAGAAGCACATAGAAATAACCATTATCATATTTAAGTCATCCTATAAACTAACATAACATCATCAATATGACCATAATAGACTAATATAGTCAAGTAGGAATAGCCATGCATCAACCCTAAGACTATACACATAGAGACATAGTCATAGTCTAACATGATCACATAAATAACATCATTAGATGAACACATATACGTTCACATTATTTATCATGTAGATATATATTATCAAACATCACATAATCAACTACAGAACTCATCATAATACTTCAAGTAGTGCAGATAAGGCCATGATCATCATATTACATGAAGTAACGCCGACAAGGCCACATCAATTCCCATAGCACCATCACCATACAAAAACAATACATAATATAAAGAGAGTTAGGGAAGCATACCACCCATTCAATCTCACCACTTCAATACAAAACCAAATTATCCAATTCAATACCATAAGGCCCTTATCCATTTCCATGAAGATCAATTCAATACATAAACTATAATAGTCAATGAATCTATGTCAATTAAATGTATATTTATCAATCTAAGACAAATTAGACAGTAAATGAATACAATTCTTACATCATTCAATAGTCCATAGAAAACTACACTAGAATTCATAAGCATTAAATAAATAAAAATTCAATAGGCTTAATATTCGATAAAATGACACAACCTATAAACCAAATAATCACAATCTATACATGAATCAAAAGCCCATAACAATCTACACTTGAATTCATTAATATTAAAGCATGATTTCATAACCCATATTTTAGTTAGATTGAGAGATTTTAGAAGGTAAAAGGTTCATGGAGAGTTTCATTGGGAAACATTAATTATATATCAATAATATTATATCTCAATGTTTGAAAACATTTCATTCAATAACCCAAGACTTAGAGTAGAAATTGGACTTTTTCATCTTTCTGAAATCTTTGAAAATCATCTTTAAAATTGACTCTAAGGTTTTAGAAAGCCTTAGAATAAGAACTCCCATAAATTACATGAAGAATTCAATGATAATTGGACACTAAAATCCATTGAAGATCCATCTTCAAGCTCTATCTGCACCTTGAGCACTCATGGAGGTTTTTGAAGAAACTTTGAGAGGGAATGGGTTTTGATTTAGGTGACATGGTTTAAATGAGAGTTTTAGGACTCATATACTCCTAAAATACCCTTAAACACCCAAAATAACTGTCCTCCTATTTTATAAGACTTGGGGTGAATTTCCAAAAAAAACCCAAGCCATAACAGAAAAGCTGGCAGTTTACACAGCACCATTGACGCCCAGCATCGACGGTCCGTGGGTGAGACCACACCACGTGATGGGGTCTCGTTGGTTGCTCCTACAGCTCCTCAACCTGCACGCCACATGGATCCATTGACTCCACCTATCTATGGGCTGTCTCCTGTTTGACTAGTTGTAGTTTGTGACAGTCGATTGCCACTGCCTGGCAATGTTGAGCTCCAAGCTGGGGTCCTTCTTCTAGGGCTCATTGTGGGTCTTACGTGAAGTCGTACACAGACGTTTCCTACACAAATATATTTGTATTCTTGTTTAGTACCTACCACATGAATTTCATCCAAAACGAACTTGTAAAACTCGATTAAATATGCATAGACAAACACGCAAGGCAAACCTTTTGAACGTCATGGACGTTGTTGGACGTTTGACCTCCAAACTTCATGAAAATTGACACACTTCCTATAAAAACCATAAAAACCCATAAAATGACTTGATTAATTCATGGAATAAACAATTAGGCACATAACCACGAGTTAGGTTGTGCAATCAATTAAAGAACAACATGGCAGAGGGTGCACCATCTTTGAGTTAGGTTGTGTTTGAAGATGCTTTCTTATGGCGATTAATTCTGCAAGAGTTAAGGGAAGCAAAAGAAAGAGAGTTTATTAATATGAAGCATGATTTTTTGACTGTTCAATAGTAAGGACTCATTTTCACTCAGCTATCATGCTATGCTTTGGAGATGGTTGCTTATATGAGGAGCAAAATGAGTTTGTTTGTTCTAGGTAAGCCCGATTGACGAATAAGATAGGTAAGGAGTCCATGTTAATAGGGGGCATAGACATAGCCAGGATCATGATTCATCAATATAGTCATCCAGACAGTAAAATCACATTATTCCGAGATGGAACATTTTTAGAATCAAATGAGAATTGCGGGAAGCATGCTAGAATTTTTGAAATAGACACCATCCAAAGGTCCCATAATATGCCTTGAATTTTTCTCCCAAAAGAGAACTGAATTTGAGGCCTAAAATAGAGGAAACAACAATCAAGCAATAAATTAAGAATAAACGCAAGCTAGGGCAGAAATTTTATCATCAAATTTACCTTATTCGGAGGTTCACCGACTTAACTCAATCAACCCACCACATATATAGCCTTGAAAATTACAGATGTGTTCTACATCGAATGACTTAAACTTAGTTCAAACCACTGAAATATTGTATATTAAATTTAAGAACATTGTTGACTTTACGACCATATCTTATTTTAATATTGGACGAGACTCTTAATTGAGATCACGTTGGACAAGGCTCGCGACCACGTCCGCGTTCCTACGTTGGCCACTATTTATTCAAATGCAACTCTAGCAAAAACAGAGTCTAGCAAAGTCCAGGTCACGCATACAAGAATAGAAACCCGCAAACACAAAGTCTTACAAATGTGAATGAGACTCACGTGAATGCGACAGATACTCCAGTCGTCTTTGTTATTACGATCCCCAGCCCGTGAATATGAAGACCAAAAATATCTCACACCTGCTTATGCATATAAGCTACTTTAGAATGTTCCAAAAATTATCCAACAGCTATTGTGAACTCATTCAGAACCCTATAATTGTTAAAGATATATGCAACCACTACCAAATTAGATATTCTAGACTTAATAGATCATTCAATATTCCCATATGAGGTCATTTCTATGAAAAAGTGGGTCTCACACCCAAATCCAGCTTTATGTTAAAATAAACATAAAGTCTCATAATCGTCGAAGAAGCCCCACGACCTAACGAATAGTCATTATAGAGCGATATCAATATTTCAGATCTAACAAAGATGAAAGAATTCTCATCTGAGCTTGTTTACTCAAAATGTTGACTAAAGTCAAACATAGGCCTCAGGTAAAATTTAAAACACTTTCTCATAGACACATGCAGAAGACCTTGGGAGTAGTGTCAGCTATGCTACTATTTTAAAATGACCATTTTAGAAATAATGTAATTGTCCAAATTTTTTTAAGGTAATATTCTTTAACTTCTAATAAAAAAAGAAAGTTGAAGGTTCAAAAACTCCAAAATACTAAAACTCACATAAAATCAATATGAACTACTGGATGAACAAACTTTCATCCGTAGCAAGTCATAATTGACTCGATGTTGCTGTAGGAAATCTTTAAACATTGAACAAGAGGCATAAACATGTAAATGACCTGGAGGTCATTACACTTTAGAGTTTTTTTACGATGGCTTTTATATTCTTGGGAGTTAATTCCACAATGTTTTTTTCATAATTGATTGAGTTTATAAGAACTTGATTTGCTATTATTTTAAAATCTATTTTCCTAGTGTCTATGTAATTATTTTGCTTCTAAAAAATGATCGATGGGTTCGATTGGGGTACATAATTGGTTATCCACCTCGCGGTTAGTGTGATTTACACTCATGATGGTCTGGGTTGTGACAATCAACCTATAAATAATACGAGTTTACATTACCAAAAGTTGTAGTGTTTCTAATGTGAATATTGTGAAGTAAAAACGGATTATATACTTCAAATTCAACTTTAAAAATTTTGTTAGTATTAGAAGTAAAATTTAGCTTGACATCTAAATCATGTTCACATGAAAAGAGAAATTATGAGAAATTGACAAATTACATACATGCTAAAGTAATAAATAATAATTGACCAAACTTTAATTTTTAAAAACCGTCAAAATATGGAGAGTAAATTGTCATATTTTCAAAAGAGTAAATTTAACATTATTTATCATATTAAATGGTTCATCACCTATATCCAATAATATTTTCCTATTCTTGATTTATTTTTCTATATATATGTCTCATTATTTTATTCGTTAATCAAAATTTCTTCTTAACTCTCATTCGGGAGACTTTTTTTTTTGAATAAATTTGATTTCTTTACACCTTCATATATATATGGCTTCCTCAGATCTTGAACTAAACACCTGTCGCGAAATAGTCCCATTTGTGCCTATAATCAGTAGTGCTCAAATTGCGGTATGTCATCTTCTAAGATAGTTTAATTTCTCAATTTTTTATTTGTTAATTGAGATGCATGAACCATTTGAGAAATTTTTGGATAAAGTTTTTTATAATTGGATTTTGGAATATACAGTCGTCCTTATTATAATTTATAAAAATTGTTCACCAATTATTATGTTTTTGTTAATATTTTTTTACATGATTGTTTCTTTGTCATTGTTAATCTCTAAAACCCTTCTGTATGAACAATTTTAGAAAGCAAAAGAAAGTATGATATTTCTGAAAAGACTCATTGTTCCATTTCTTTTATTTAGATAAGTCAAAATTACAACATCAAAACCAAAAAGAGAATTTTCTTTACCTTTTTTTTCTTTATTATATTATTAAAAATCATATGTTTCATAAACAGGTTCTAAAAACAAACTCAATAACAGAAAATTTATACTAGCACCCACTCCAATATCAAGTCATCTATAAAGTTAGATTTCGACAACTTTAATCCTTATTTTCCCCTTGTCTTGTAATTTAATTTTTTATGATACTTTTACATTCTAGGTTATTAAAAAAATTTAGGGGCATTGAATAACACTTGATGTTTGTGGCATTTGACGTTTGTCTCCCCCACCCCCCACGGGCGCATAGATATAAAAAATTTTAATTTGTGTACTAGATTCGATATACCCTTTTAACTTTGCGAGGTGGTTAAAAATAACCCTTTATAGATTTTATATTACTATAAATTTAAGAGCTTTTATTTTTAGCTAATTCATCCGAAAGGATATATCTGCTCATTTGTCTCAAGGTAGGGATATAGGTAAGCAATTTTTTAGCGAGAGCATAACAACTTCAATTTGCAAATTTGAAGGGTATATCACGTATTTTAACTTAAAATTTATGTAAATTTGAAGTCCAGAATATTAATTTGCAGTCCTAATAACTTGTACATTCCCTTCTAGATTTATATCATGGAGTCAATATTATACTAATGCATTATTAAAAGAAACAGATAGATAATCTAATAAACTACTATTTTAATATTTGTGAGGTATTCTAAAATTGGACTATTTATATATTACTTTAATTAAAGTATGAATATTTTATCTTCATTATTGTTGATTTTCTCTTCAACTTTTTTACATAGTGAGCTAACTATTAAGTATGATAGAGCATTAGTGGAATATTTTCAAATACTAACTGGTTTGAAGTTTATATTATTAAATATTCACTTAATTGAGAGAGATTAACGTTTTTTCATATTCATTTGATAAGAAAATAAAATAAGAGAGTATAAATATGGTCACTTTTTGGTGATGATTGATAATAGTTTGTTGAAGGATTTCTTATATTTTGAAGCATAATTTTTAAAGTGAGGGGCAGAATTCTAGTGTTTCTGTTACATATGAAACAGAAAAATATAAAGTGTAAATAGAACGAATTATTGACAGAATTATTTTTTTATTGCAAATTTATCACGCGATTAAATCTCTTAGTTTCATGTTACACAAAAATATTTTTGCCTTACTTCATTCGATGTGAATTTGGTTTCTTAGTTCCTTTGTATCAAAAATAATATTTGTATGTATTTAAAATTAATTGAACTAAAGATTCTCATTTTTCATTTTTTAAAACAAAACATTAACATATTTTCTTATGTGCAGAATAATGTTGGAACAATGGAAGTAAACAAAAATTGGACAAGGAAGAAGAAAGGGCTAGTTACTACCAATGTCATAGAAAATACATTTGTTGACTTCATTATCGTCCCTTCTACATGTGTAGAGAACCTTTACACCATTAAACTTAAAAAGGTTAGTATATTTGATTACTAAGTTTTTATATTTTATGTAAAAGACGTTAATATTGTTATATATTTCTAAAAAAACCTTCCTTTGCCTTGATATATTATCATTATATCTATTGTGAAACATTGTAATAAAAACGGATAATATACCAGAAAATGAAAAATTAGCTCTAAAAATATGAATATTATGGCAAAATATTATAAAAAAAATGATGTTCAGTATATGGAGAGACCAGGTTATTTTAATATTTTATTATGGACTGAAATGCGAGAATGAAGACGAGGGAGCTGATCCCTACGGACTAAAATGCAAATATTATGACATGCTACATGGATGGAGAGCTGAAAGGAGACAACGTCAAAATGGAAAATGTGAAACGGTATTATATGTTCTTTAATATTTTTTTCCTTTTATCAGAATATCCAGTCTTACTTCATTCCTGAAGTATAATAACATTTACCTATATATATTTATTATTTAAAAGAATGTTATTGATATACCCTTAACATGTATAATTTTTCTTTATGTCATGCTTGGCAATTGGATTTTGTGATAGTCATTTCCAATCATATTATAATTTAGTTTCACTCATTTTTTGTATACTATTACCTTTATTGAAAACTAAATATTGTAGCATCTGTTTTGGATGAAGTCAATATTATTCACATGTTTCTTCTGATTTTGATTATAATTTTTTTGGTTATATTACTTTGTGATTTAATTTCTTTATGGAAATTAAGAAAAAAATTCTTGGATTGCAGTTTAACTTCCATGAGAGGATACACACTGTGTGTTGATTTACTGGGGATTTAAGATTACATATATTCAATGGTTTTGAAAATTTGAAGGTATAAGTTCAAAAAGAAACCAAAGCAGTAATAGAGTTTTTGAGTGTTCAATAGTAAAGTCTCATTTTCACTCAGCTATCACGCTATGCTCTAAAGATGGTGGCTTATATGAGGAGCAAAATGAGTTTGTTTGTTTTTGGGTTAGCCCGATCGACGAATGAGATAGGTAAGGCGTCTCTGTTCATAGGGGGCATAGACATAGCAAGGATCATGATTCATCAATATAGTCATCCAGACAGTAAAAACACATTATTCCGATATGGATCATTTTTAGAATCAAGTTAGAATTGCGGGAAGCATGCTAGAATTTTCGAAATTGACACCATCAAGAGGTTCTATAATATGCCTTGAGTTTTTCTTCCAAAAGAGAACTAAATTCTAGGCCTAAAATAGTGGAAACAACAATCAAGCAATAAATTAAGAATAAACGCAAGCTAGGGCAGAAATTTTATCACAAAATTTACCTTATTTGGAGGTTCACCGACTTAACTCAATCAACCCACCACATATATAGCCTTGAAAATTACAGATGTGTTCTACATCGAATGACTTAAACTTGGTTCAAACCAGTGAAATATTGTATATTCAATTTAAGAACAATGTTGACTTTATGGCCATATCTTTTTTTAATATTGGACGCGACTCTTAATTGAGATCACGTAGGACAAGGCTCGCGACCATGTCCGCGTTGATAAGTTGGCCACCATGAATTAAAATGCAACTCTAGCAAACAGAGAGGCTAGCAGAGTCAAGGTTAAGCATACAAGAAAAGAAACCCGCAAACACAAAGTCTTACAAATGCGAATGAGACTCATGTGAATGCGACAAATACTCTAGTCCTCTTTGTTAATACGATCCCCAGTACGTGAATATGAAGACCGAAAAAATCTCACACCTGCTTATGCATATAAGCTACTTTAGAATGTTCCAAAAATTATCCAACAAGTGTTGTGAACTCATTAAGAACCATATATTTGTTAAAGATATATGCACTCACTACCAAATTCGATATTCTAGACTTAATAGATCTTTCAATATTCCCATATGAGGTCATTTCTATGAAAAAGTAAGTTTCACACACAAATCCAACTTTAAGTTAAAATATACATGAAGTCTCATAATTGTCGAAGAAGCCCCACGACCTAACGAATATTAATTATAGAGCGATATCAATATATTAGAGCTTACAAAGATGAAAGAATTCTAATGTGAGCTTGTTTACTCAGAATGTTGACGAAAGTCAAACTTAGGCCTTAAGTAAAAGTTAAAACACTTTCTCATAGACACATGCAGAAGACCTTGGGAGTAGTGTCAGCTATGCTACTATTTTAAAATGACCATTTGAGAAGTAATGTAATTGTCCAAATTTTATTTTAAGGTAATCTTCTTTAACTTCTAATAAAACAAGAAAGTTGAAGGTTCAAAAACTCCAAAATACTAAAACTCACATAAAAACAAAATGAACTACTGGATGAACAACTTTCATCCTTAGCAAGTCATAATTGACTCGATGTTGCTGTAGGAAATCTTTAAACAATGAACAAGAGGCATAAACATTTAAATGACCTGGAGGTCATTACACTTTAGAATATTTGTACTATAGCTTTTATATTCTAGGTAGTTAATTCCACAACCATTTTTTCATAATTGATTGAGTTTATAAGAAATTGATTTGCTATTATTTTAAAATCTATTTTTCTAGTGTCTATGTAATTACTTTTCTTCTAAAAAATGATCGATGGGTTCGATTGGGGTACATAATTGGTTATCCACCTCGCGGTTAGTGTGATTTTCACTCATGATGATCTGGGTTGTGACAATCAACCTAAAAATCATACAAGTTTACATGCCCAACAGTTGTAGTGTTTCGAATGTTAATATTGTGAAGTAAAAACGGATTATATACTTCAAATTCAACTTTAAAAATTTTGTTAGTATTAGAAGTAAAATTTAGCTTGATATCTAAATCATGTTCACATGAAAAGAGAAATTATGAGAAATTGAAAAATTACATACATGCTAAAGTAATAAATAATAATTGACCAAACTTTATTTTTAAAAACCGTCAAAATATGGAGAGTAAATTGTCATATATTCAAAAGAGTAAATTTAACATTAATTATCATATTAATTGGTTCATCACCTATATCCAATAATATTTTCCTATTCTTGATTTATTTTTCTATATATATGTCTCATTATTTTATTCGTTAATCAAAATTTCTTCTTAACACTCATTCGGGAGACTTTTTTTTAAAATAAATTTGATTTCTTTACAACTTCATATATATATGGCTTCCTCAGATCTTGAACTAAACACCTGTCGCGAAATAGTCCCGTTTGTGCCTATAATTGGTAGTGCTCAAACTGCGGTATGTCATCTTCTAACATAGTTTAATTTCTCAATTTTTTTATTTGTTAATTGAGATGCATGAACCATTTGAGAAATTTTTGGGTAAAGTTTTTTATAATTTGATTTTGGAATATACAGTCGTCCTTATTATAATTTATAAAAATTGTTCACCAATTATTATGTTTTTGTTAATATTTTTTTACCTGATTGTTTCTTTGTCATTGTTAATCTCTAAAACCGTTCTGTATGAACAATTTAAGAAAGCAAAAGAAAGTATGATATTTCTGAAAAGTCTCATTGTTCCATTTCTTTTATTTAGATAAGTCAAAATTACAACATCAAAACCAAAAAGAGAATTTTCTTTACCTTTTTTTTCTTTATTATATTACTAAAAATCATAGTTTCATAAACAGGTTCTAAAAAATACTAGCACCCACTCCAATATCAATTCATCTATAAAAGTTAGATTTCGACAACTTTAATCCTTATTTTCCCCTTGTCTTGTGATTTAATTTTTTATGATACTTTTACATTCTAGGTTATTAAAAAAATTTAGGGGCATTGAATAACATTTGATGATTTTGGCATTTGACGTTTGTCTCCCCCACCCCCCACGGGCGCAGAGATATAAAAAAAATTTTAATTTGTGTACTAGATTTGATATACCCTTTTAACTTTGCGAGGTGGTTAAAAATAACCCTTTATAGATTTTATATTACTATAAATTTAAGATCTTTTATTTTTAGCTAATTCATCCGAAAGGATATATCTGCTCATTTGTCTCAAGGTAGGGATATAGGTAAGCAATTTTTTAGCGAGAGGATAACAACTTTAATTTGCAAATTTGAAGGGTATATCACGTATTTTAACTTAAAATTTATGTAAATTTGAAGTCTAGAATATTAATTTGCAGTCATAATAACTTGTACATTCCCTTCCAGATTTATACCATGGAGTCAATATTATACTAATGCATTATTAATATAAACAGATAGATAATCTAATAAACTACTTTTTTAATATTTGTGAGGTATTCTTAAATTGGA
>JAKWIY010001536.1:0-19038 GCA_027704805.1 Solanum corneliomulleri | reverse complement strand
GTTTCAAAAAGAATTTTGTTGATTTACGTTTTTAGCTTAGCCTTTCATTTGAGTTTTTTTTTTGTAATTTCTTCAAGAGTAAAGAACTATTATTTTCAGTTACTTTGCTGATGAAAAACGTGAGATTGAGAGTGAGAGATTTGAGAATGAGAGGATTAGGATTAGGACAATTAGGTGGAGACTTAGTCAAACTAGGACTCCAAATTATTTATTATTATTATTATTATTATTATTATATTATTATTATTATTATTATTATTATTATTATTATTATTATTAAAAATCTGATTTTCCTTTAACTAAATCAGGAAATTTAATACTAATTAATTTAACTAATTTAGTAAATATAATAAATCAATTAAATCATTGCTTCCACCAAGGCTCGAACCCACGTGGAGCAATATTTTGCTTAAAGGGTCAATTTCAGCCACCTCTACCCAAATTTCCCCTTAACCATATTAATTATTTAATTGCATAATTAATTAGGGTATTTACAACACTACCGTTATCCTGGAGAAGCCCATTTTACCACTAGACTCCCCAAACTTAAGATTACCCTTTTAAAGTCCGGTTAAGACTCATCCAGGTAAATCTTCATATTCGGGTGCCCTACATTTCTGGAACAAATCTTTCCTAGCTCAACTAACTCACCAAATTAGTTGGATTTGATTTTTCAGAGGTTTAGAGGTCTGTTTCTACGCGCATCAATCCGTGTGAACCCGGTTTAATCTAGCAATTCTTCATACGTTAGACATTACGTGGCATAGTCATTTTTAGGGTTGTTACATTCTCAATGAGAGTATTTAGTTTCACTTCAGTTGTGAACCACCTCTTTTCGTTGTGCGAAATACACTAGATCTGGTTTCACTTTATCCGGTGAACCACCCCTTATAATTGTGGGGAAGACAATGGATTTTATGTTAACTAACATAATCTAGACTTACTTTGATCGGTGAACCACCCCTTTAAGGTATGGGGCAGACACTAAATTTCATGTTAGCTCACATGATCTATTTTAAAGAAATATTTTAGCAAGAAAGTAAGAAAGAAAGAAGTAACATGTTCAAAGTGAACAGCAGATCAAAAAAGATGATATCTAAGTTCAATGTTCACTAAGTAAGCATGAACTTAAGAATATCAATCATAATTATTTTATGAGAATGAAGTTTTAACACTTACTGGTTTATGTAAATAAAGGGAGCAAAACATAATTGCTTTACAATACCCAATAATCCTTATTTCATGCAAAGTATAATATAATTGGGATATCCAATAATCTTTATTTTATGTAAATGGTCAAATAATGAGCATAGCCAATAAATATATACAATAAAGAGATCAGAACATAATGACTCAATCATTTGGAGTGTGACTATATGCCCCACCATCTTCATATTATACAAATAATCAAAGAATTGGCATAGCTAATACAAGTTGGCTTATAAATACATTCATACCCAATTTAACAAAAATGAGAAATATAACTTGTGAGTAGGGTAGCCAAATAATTTTCTTAGTCCTTCGAATTAATTACTCAATTGATTGTACGAATGGGACTTAAATTAATCATTGCACTTGTATGTTAAACACAGGAACAAAGGAGATCATTGAACTACACAACATGAAGAAGAAAAAGACAGAAAAATAATCTAAGGCATGAGAGAGGAAGCTCTCTGCCTAAGGGAGCAAAATTGTTAAGATTAGTTTGACTTTTTCTAAAATTATATTCATGATTCCAAGGTCTTATGTATATAAAGAAAATGAGTTGTGTGCTTTAAATGTATGAAAACATGTCATATTCATAGAATGAATTACAAATATTGAATTAGGAAAGTATAGTGACTTCACTTTCAAGAAATGACATGGTACTATAGGAAGAACTTTCCTTGATCATACATAGTCATTATCTGTTTATGTGGAAATATCAATACTTAGTACAAGTGTTACGGAAAAAATCACTTAATTAATGGTGCAACATGGGAGGCCGAGGGGGACATGAAGTATCGTTACACTCATTTTTTGATAATTTAGGTTAATCATTCTTCTTAATAATATAAATATGATTAGATGTTTACTTTTGTTAATTTAAGGTGAAGTTTTGCAAAAATGTGCATTTTTACATATCCTTATAGCTAATTTAACAGGAAACTGTGCAATGAAAATGAAATTTTGCCCTTTTTCCTTTTTGAGTCATGTTGTGCATTTTTCTATGGTTATTAATTATGAAAAGATGCATGGCATGTTGATAAACTGAACTTTGTTCTAATTTACACATGTAAAGTATGTTGAGCTCATGTGTGTTATGAGAAGGAAATTCCTCATTATTAAATGTTTGAGCCTTATGAGTCGTAAGTGAAGTTTTAAAATTTGCCTTGTTGAAATGATATGATTTATTTTGTTTGATACTGCTGATTGGTAGGGCTGTTAGTCTTGAGTCTATTTTTTTCTTAAAAATAAATTTATTGTCATTCGAGGGAGAATGTTAATAGGGGGAATAAAGTAAAACTTCGAAAATCCAAGAGGTCATATGAATCCTAACATAGATTTATTGAGGTCTATACACTGTTCTAAGGACTATCGTAATTATATAACATCCAAGAACGTCCATGACAATCTGAAAACTAGCTCTTGGGGGTACTAGTGTGCCTTAGCGTATTAGACTAACTTTTAGGAGTTGGAAATTCATGAAATTTGGTGGAAAGGTGTATAACATGTGTTAAAGTTGATTCTTGGTACAAACTCTTGGGTATGACTCCCCATGGACCAACCAAGGGCCTTTGAGGAAGACACTAGCATGTAGGAGGCAACACTGTCTTGGAAGTGTACACCAATTAAACATTACCGACGGGGCGTGTGTTGATCGACGGGGTATTTATGACAACCATTTACAAACACTTACCCAATTCGTGGAATACACTCACCTAAATAGTCTCTGACAAGATCGACAAATCTGCAGAACAAAAGAGGCTTGGTCCATCGACTTACCCACGATTAATCGATTGTTGTGTCGTCTATGACACTCGAAATTCCCTGAACGTTTTAAGTTAGTCTCATATAATTAATTAAGGGGTTAGGTGATTAGTTCGTGTTTAAGGGATTTTGATTTTGTAAATTAAACCCCGTTATAAAGACCCCAACCCTATTTGATTAATTACAACTCAAAAAATAAATTCTCTTTACTATCTCTTCTTTCTCTCTCTAATGGAAGATACCACTGAAGAACAAGCTAGGGAAGGGTTTTGGGGTCTGTATAGTGTCTATTTCACCATCAATTATTCATACAATTTTAATATATATGATCTAATTTACTTTTGAGGCCTCTTTCCTCAAAGGGTTCCGTCAAATTATTTCCAAAAATTTTATTTTCATGTAAGTTCTTCTAAATCTCGAAAATCATGTTATGAATTGATTTAATCATGATTTATTATGGATAATATTAATATATTTACACTAATTCTAACTTTAATATTATATATATTGATGGTTTGGTCTAGTTTATAGATTATGACCCTTGACCCTTGACTCTAGGTTTGATCTTCATATGAAGTAGAATTTAATTGATTAAATTGACTTGGTTATTGGTTTTATTACCATAAGATGATGTTTTTACACTAATCATGAAAAAATTAGAGTGATTCATAGTCTTTCATGCTAAGTTCTTGAGAAAGTGATTATAGGGTATAAAGTACCTTGTGAATTTACCTTAGCATCTTTTCTAAAGATATAATCTAGTATTGAATTGTGGTGTAGTGATTCTTCAAGCCTTGTTATCATGATTTTAATTGAATTATGATGATATCATGAACTAATTGGGTTAATTTTAGGGTTTATGGTAAGACCTTGATGATGAATTATTATAAAGACTTGGTAAGTCTTATGATTCCTATTCTTTACTTCAATTTGTGGTTAATTATTATTTAGACATGATGTTGTATTGAAGTATTCCTTATATTATGATTGATAGGGTTGTACGATGTTGAATTTAAATGTCTTTACTATGGTTCTCAGGTATATAAAATGTAATGTTATAAGGATGATGATGCTTAGTAATGTGCCTTATATTGGAAGTGATATGAAATGTGTTAAACTAACTTATATGAATTGTAATGAGAGGATTATACTCATACAATTTTTATTGAGGAATGATGATTATTATTATACAAGGGCTTGATCCTATGACGTAAACTAAGTTATGATTGTTAAATTAATACTAAAGACATCTATAAAAGGGACTGTAGCTTAGAACCGAGTAAACTAGATTGAGGAGTGTCCCTTCCTATATAAGGAAGGTAGGATCATTAATGTACTCTCAACATTGGAGACTATAATGCATGTAGCATAGATAGGGTCCCAATCATATCTCCTAGTTCTTGAACTATGCTGCCCCCATAGGAATACTAGCTAATGGATCCACGTAGTTTCTATATTAATGCTTTAGGCACTGCTTCTGAAATTAGTCCACCTTCTTTTGGTATAGGTTTCCATGACACCAGATTCCACACTTAGTTCTTGTAGTCTATGTCGGGTAAGGCAAGTGTTCGCTAAACTAAAATGAAGAAATGAAGTATAAACAAACTAGGGTGATATGAGAGGTTTGACTTACCATAGGTAAGGGTATGGGACTCTAATTATGTCTTGCACTAGTTTACCATGATGGAAACCTTAGGAAGTTTATATTATGTAGGTATACGATAATGATGTATTAGATGATAATATGTAGATGCTAAAATATAAATGGTTTTATCTGATGATGATTATCCTTATGAACATGTATTTTTATTATATTATTGAAGTATAATGTTATGTATCCTTACAGGTTATTTTATGTGAAGTTTGAGATTGGTTATGGTTTCTTCGTAGGGCTACTTGATTGAGTAAGGTTATGGGGATTTGCTTGGTCGTGGCACTTGTTTACTTGATGAGGGTTATGGGTACTTGTCTTTCTTATTACAATATGGTTAACTCTTATTCATTCTTGTGATGTTATTCCTTTATGGTGGGGTTGTAGAAGATTATGGGTTCAAATATGATGATGTGTATATTACTTTATTTAATTTTAATAAGTATGTCTTGTTGATTGTTATGGCTTATTTGACTATGCATAAGGCTTTATAATTGGTAAAATAGCATGCTTTAACTAATGTCCCTTTTTAACATGACTTGATCTTATATGTGCATATGGTCTCATACTTAGTACGAGTGGCGTAGTAACACCATTTTCTCCCCTTTTCCCAAATATTTTAGGTTCTGGTCATTGAATTCTCATTCGAGACGACTTCAAGAAGACTTTGATTTTATCTACCATACATAGGGTAGGTCCTCACTTTCCAAGGGCAATGCAGAAATCTAGCTTATGGAGTTACATTACTTTTATGACTTTATGTTCATTCTATTTTCATTTGAGTAATATTGTATAAGCCTGTATGTAGCTTCTTCACATTAATGTACAGCTATGCCCAAATTACTATGACTGATTAGATGGAATGAGAGGACATAATCTTTAATGACTATATTCTATCTAATATATATATATATATATATATGTGTGTGTGTGTGTGTGTGTGTGTGTATGTGTGTGTGTGTGCTATAAAAGTACAAGGCTATGTAACCTTACTATTCAAAGGGCCTATCTATATTCGATATGAATATATATTATGTGTATATAGAGGTTTATGTAAACCTCCAAGTAGATCTAATAAAACGTTTTAATTTTTGATTTTTTTAGACCTATGATTGTAATGATGTAAGACTAATAGGTTAGCCTTAGTCCTCAAAGAGGACGATGACGCCGATTACGTCTAGGAGTTAAAACCCAAATGTGACAGTAAATCTGCAGATTGACAATGCAAGGACCTTCCATGGAAATTTTATTAAAATGCACATATATCACATATCCAAACATGGTAGTCCCCATCAAGACATACATGAACATCTTAAGGGCTAACTTATGAACGTCTTAGACGTTCTTCGACATTTGACCTCCAAACCTAAGGAAACTCCATATACTTTCTATAAAAAAATATTGTAACTCATTTTAAGACTCCATAATCTCATAACATACAAATATAAACACGTATAGACACATGAGACACATAGGTGATAGTCGTCGAACGTCTTGGTCGTCCCTTGGTGTTTGACTTCCACAGGATAGCAAAACAGAAGAGAGAGATATTATAGAGTAATGTTATTTGTCACCACATAAGAATGATGAAGAAGGGAAACTTAATCGTCCTATAGACTCTCGCTCATAGATTTGTCGCGACTCACTACCGATGAACGATATTACTCTAGACGTGGGAATATGAAACTTTTGGACCCTAAAAAACCTTTTATAAACCTCATTCTCTAATACCACATTTGTCACAACCAAGGAGCACCCACTAAAGGAAACATGGCGTACTTGATTTCTTGGAAATATTATACAAGCCCATAGTTTTCATTGATCGTTTTTTCAAAGGTAAATTTAGAGAAAAATTTAAAACATTCATGGCACATCATTTAAAATATCATAAGTACATAGTTAGACTCTAAGTCTCTACTCCATCTTAGACACAACATCACTAGAGTACATTAGCGGCATGACCCTTATTACACTAAACATAACTAAATATTAGATGACTTCAAGAAAACTTGACATATGAAATCCTTGAAAAACATGGACCCCTTTATTGAGATTGGGAAACATCTATGAAGCCCTTGACTTTAGAAAAATCATTTAAGCATCCATAACCTACACTTTATGTAAAAGGATGAAGAATAATGGTGTTAGTACGAGAACGCACTAAGTATGACACCCATGCAAAAACATGCATTTTACGGAACATTTTACTTTGAAATCATGCATCATGCCTTTTTGTAAAAACTTCATAAGAATAGTTATATTAAGCATCATACAATTTACATACTTCATTTGGGAATATATAATAGTCATATTATCCCATAAACTCATACATTACATTTAAATCACATTTAGGACAACTTTACAGTAACGTACAGTAACCTCTTTTTCTCTTTATAGTGATCTCATTTTACTTTAACTACTTTAATTTCCCAAGTAATCCTCTAGTGATACTTTGTGTAATGTATAGATAATGTCCCATTACACTATTCAAACTCAAGAATCACCTTAAATCAATAAGGCAATCATACATATAATCTCCACTAACCACCAATCATATGTATAGATTTACATAGAGGCATAGCATATCATGGTAGTAAAAAGATTAACATAGAACTAAAAATAATGCTTAAAACTAATACAAGACTTTATCCAACACTTCTTGTAATTAAACACTATCAACAACAGTATTCTAGGTGATAGTGAACAATACATACTTGGACTTCACTTCAAAAAACCTCATCAAACCCAACTCATAATCTAATTCTAAGCCTACTCGTGCAATGTACATGTGAATTTCCATAACGACACACATACTAAGTAAACCTAAAAAGAGACTACAACCCTTAAAATGTACTTTATACATCAATAAAAACCAGTATAGACAACTTGATACATGCCAACTAAAACCTTCACTATATATTCAATAAGACCCTTTTTATTAGTATAAGGTAAGACCACATCAAATAGACTCATTAGGACTCATACCATGCATATATTACAAAAAGTAGACTACACTACAATGTCATCCATAAGAAAATAAACGTAATCATATACATTGAAACAACTTCCTATATCTCATTTCAAGGGAAACATATGAAATACATAGGTGAAGTATCATACCCCCACCTACACTAAGCAACTCTCCTTAGGTTATCCTAGTTAGGGTCTTTACTTTTCTTCCATCATCCATTTTACTTTAGCTAAATTAAGACCATGGGTACTAAAAACATGGAATTTGGGGTTGTAGAGTCTTACATCAAGGGGAGGTGCTCTACTTTGCAAAAGTAGAACATCGGGATCGCTCTAGCATAGTAGGTGATATCACATTCTAGATCCTATGGGGCAAGAATAATTTATGGACTTAGAGGTATATATGGAAATCCTTTTTATACGAAATGGGGCATTGTTGTTATCAACCTCGTGAGGAATATGGTAAACAAGCCTTCCCACATTGCGAGGGGCACCCCTCATTAAATTTCACTTGGTGCTAAGCTAAGTTCCATGTATTAAAATCCCTCATTAACTTTACTTTATAAAATTAGGCTTTAGGAGATTTACCCCTCATATTCTTAGCCCATAGGTCATAGATTAGAGTTCATCAACCTAAATCATGTGAGAAGCCCTTTCACATGGACATAGCATACTCAAGCACCATCTAGTTTGGGATACCCTTGAGAAACACTTTTCAAGAGCCCCTCTATTGACTAAATCATCATAAAATCAACATATAAATGTTTTCATGTGTGTCTACACATATATGTGACCAAATTTTTCACATAAACACCATTAGACCACACATAGTCATACTTGTACTTCATTCATCCATACGAGTATAGGTGTAACTACATGAGTAATCCTTCCATATAAAAACATTTAGACATCATGAACATTAATACTATATCATACAATATAATACATATTCATAGCTTACTCGTGCATTCATAATCGTTTACATAGATAAAAAACTTAGGAATTATCCGATCAAGGAACATATGTGCAATAAATACACAAGGTCCCATACCCTTATCCATACTAGCACACATATAAAGCCATCCTAGTTAGGTAATACATAATATACTTCATGGACATAAAAAGTACATGCATATTAGTAGACATTAGTGCATATGAGAAAACCCTTTTATTAGACACCATAAAGCTATACTACCTGTAACTATGCATGAGGTATGTGTGTGAATATTGGCCAATATCAACACATAACGGCTATCAATTATAGATTGACGCACCCACCCTCTTAGGATAAAAATGAACATCTAAGCATAGACAATCATAACAAAATTTAACATAAGAGATAAGATAACTTCAACACTTGTATTCAAGACTCCAATCATTAGCTAATTGTACATTCGTGTAAGGGTACATAGGTAAGGGGTAAATAACATTTAACCTTCGTCTTTGGAAGAATATAGACCCCAACAAACATACACACGCACATAGTTACAACACCAGCAACACAACTTAGATCATAGACTAAAATAGAAACTGACATAAGCTTCACATAGTGTGGTCATCATAATCATGCATTCATATATCATCAATTTTCCATCAATTACATAATCAACACATTTATAGATTGTCAAGAACTAAACACTGCCACCATAAGTGGAACATATCAAAGAATGACATTCAAGGCTAATTATACTACCAATACTATTGAAATGTAGAGGAATAAGCAATCTTACAAAATCTGCTTTGCCTTGATCATAAATGATCAATACACACAATCAATAAATATTACCAATATAGGGCAGTAGCTAAATGTATCTTAAGATAAACGAAATCATGCTTCACCTACCCTATAATTGATGTCACATTATGTACATTGCATTGTAAATCTATAAATGATAAGAGAACATAGGTCAATCTTCAAACCTTGATCCACATGGATCAATTTGACATATTTCACCATAACAATATATCACAGGAAATATCTAGAGAATAATAGTCATATACAAAATCATTACCAATCATCGTACAATCAAGGCTATAACATGTACACTATTTCATTAATATATAGAAGATATAGGAGCATAGGTAAACCTTTAAAAGATCCAAGCCTTGATAATAATTGATCACTCATCAATAATTCACCATAAAGATGTATACAAAGAATTACCAATAGACAATTCAACATGCTAGAATCATAATTGACTTACAATATAATTAAGATCACAATGCCCACAAATAGGCTAAAAGTTTTTTGATGGAACATGGGTTCACCATGCTATTTGATGGAAATTAACTTTACAATCAGTACATTTACATAAATTCATCATAAAAAATCTTTTGAAAACTTTTGAGAAAGAACACATGTCTCGATTGAATGTTAGGAATATTGATCATGATTTAACTTTGAAAATATTACGAAGAACTCTCTAGATGAAAGGCTAGATAAAGACGAAGGATCACCTTACTTATTATATGAAGAAGCCACGAAAACATGATGAAGAAACATTGAGAATCAAAAACGATGGTTGTTCTTGAGCTTTATCTCCGATGGAGGTTCTTAGAGAGGTTTGGTTTGGGAGGGAATAGTCTAATTTAAAGAATGAATTTGGGAATGTGTATTTAATCTTAAGAACCAACTAAATATTTCCAAAACACATAAAAAATCCACCTATAGTAATTTAGGGACGTAATGAAATAGTATGTGAAGCGTATTGTAGGGACCATCGATGGACATCAATCGACTACACATCGAAAAAACGACAAGGAGTTCTGCAGCTCCATCATTGGTGACTGCAGCATATCCTTTGATACATGATGTTCACAAAGTTAAGTGTCGAGCTACGCCTCCCATATGCAGGGCGTCGATTGAGGAACGAGGTGTCAAATTTGTTCGTTGATTGACACTTCACAGTTAGTGTGTAGGCAGTGTTTGAGTCCTCCTTGACTGCCTTTGGAAAAACTGGAGTTTTACACAAACGTATCAAGCATAAATACAATCATATAAAAGTTAAGGACCTTCCATATCAGTTTCACACAAAACGAAAACGTAAATCATGCAAAGACACACCATCTTCTTACAAAGAAGCTGCCTCGGAGCATCAAACGACGAGCACAATTGATGAACGGTGAATGAATTGAGGATTCATCAAAGGTGGCCACCGATCAGGACTTCAAGGCCCAAAGGTTTCTAGCCTCGTTCATAAACCACAAACTCCAATGACAGGGCTTGGCCCAAATCGTTTGGTGGGCACTGTTTTGCAATTTTGCAGGTGGTTCGACTAAGGTAGGGGTGAAATTGTAAATTCACCACAAGTCTTTTCAAGAGAATGGACAATTGCTTTAGGTTAATTTTAGTATTTAAGTGTATTAATGTGATTAAATCCTGTTTTTGACCAAAACACCTAAATGAAAACCCTTCCCTCCAAAAGTTCTGCCAAACAACTACCATGGAAGCTTTGAGTCATTATGGTCGTAGGGTTGTGGATTCTAAAGACTTTTTTCTTCAATAATCATTGGGTTTCTTTTAATAAGGTATGACCGTTGCTTATCTAAGGATTTATATTACCTTCGATTCAATTTCAAAGTGATTTTAAGGATTTCAAAGTTTATGGAAAAATCAAATTATTACTCTAACTCAAGGGTTCTTTCATGAAACAAATTAAAATAATTTGATATGATAGTATTGATGTTAAATTGATGTTTTCAATGAAATTCTTCATGGACCTTTGATCTTCTAAAATCCCTAAATTTTTCTTATGATTTGGGTCTATTGTTTACGATATAATGTTGATAGAATTGAGTTTAATATATGTTGCATTGTTGATTTATATGATAATATATTCTATAATATTGTGAATTGTTGCTGATGTTATTGACTGGTGATCTTGCCTATTGAATGAGGGTAAGTTGACCTAATTCCTTTATATAATATAGAATTGATATAGATATATTATTGTGTGGCATGGTCCACTTGTGTTGGAGATGCTTATAAGTTGTATATGTTATGATCTCGGCCTTGTCAGCATTATTATGTGAATTGTAGTAGTATCATGTTAAGGGTTTATATGAAGGCATGATGTGATGTTGGTTATGTGAACTAATGTGACCATGTGTAAGGTGTTGTGTCATACATAGGTTTATAGAGTTAAGGATGATGTGACATATGTGTGATCTTGTATAATATAGATTTAATGTGATTAAGGTATGTTAGCTTCTAATGATAAAGTGTTATGATGATAAACTATAAAGCGTCTTATATGATGATTTTGTGTGTTGATTGGAAGACATAGCTTCTTCTTCTTTATAAATTGAATCTTATGGATTATGAACTCTAGGATTTGGTAAATTTAGGTGCATTCTCTTTGATGTATGAACGTTATGTGAATGTGATTTGTTAACTGTGTAGGCTTAGGTAAACTTTTCATGTATGTATGAATGAATTAAGGAATTAATGGAAGTCTAGGATCTAGACCTAATATGGTTACCTTCTATGAAAGACTTACATGGAACCTTGAATATAAAATGAAGGTTAATATTGAAGACTTGAAGTGGTAAGACTATAATGGTGGTCTTTCTTGAGTGGAATGATGGAGTTAGATGTAGTATTGCTGGAACAACATGAAACAATTGCCAAATAATTCATAAGAGCTATCTTAATGAACCTTGATCTTAGACTATTGTGTATCTCTTCTAAGAAATGGTATTATGGGTAGGTAGGACGAATGATAGTGCCCTCTCTATGACACATATGTGAATGAACTAACTCTATTAGAACAAATCTAAAGCACCCAGTGGATATGCTTGTGGAAAGAGCTCTACTTGAGATGAGACTAAAATACGCAGAAGCCCTTGATATCTCTTAATCATGTGCAAACATGACATGTTTCCTAAGTGTAAGGACCCTCAGATTAAATTAAGGTTACTAGAGCCTAATATGTGACAATAAAATATTAGAATAAGTTAATAAGTGTTTTACACTATTTATACTTGATTTAAAGTGATTTGGAGGTCAAACGTCTAAGAACGTTCGAGACGTTCGAAAGTTAGCCCATGAAACATGCTTATGTGTTCTAGTGTGCCTTTGTATGTTTTATGTGTTGTTTGATTCTCAAATTTATAGGATTGGTTCCAAACATGTATACTAGAGTATTTGATGTTTAAACATTTGGGAAAAACTCCCGAACGACAAACCAAAGGGTCCTTGAGGAGGACCCAACCTTGGGCCAACAAGCTGCCCAAGGCAGCAGTGTTTATTCCTTGGTGAAATATGTCCATGTCGCGTACTTGGTTCCTGATAGGTAACAAAGTTTGTCTGCGTGATGGACACAATGAAGAATCAACTGCCCCGGAAGTTATTTAAAAAAAATCATGTGGGAACAGCTCTGCGTCGCGAACCTGTTCCTAGATGATAATTTCAAAAATGAAAGTTTAGTTTGACATGGCTAAAAGTCAAAATAAGTGTGGGGTTGTTTTGGTAACATATAAAGATGTTTATAAACAGTTTTTATGACATATTCAACTCCTTTCAAAAGTCAAAACCCCATCACCCTATAAGAAAAAATATAAAAAATCCCAAACCTCTATTCTGTTCTAATTCTCTGAATCCTCCATTCGAGGGAAAACTCAAGGTTCAAACTATGGTCTGTATATATATGGTTCATTCTCATATTTCTCATAGATATTCAATCAAAAAGGTATGGTGATCCTTCATCCTTAGTTATTCATTAATCAAAGGAATCAAACAAGGATTCAAAGACAAAAATTCCCAATTTTCAATCTAGCCATGGGTTATTTCTTAATTTGTTTTCAAAAGAATTTTTATGATATATTCATGATTATCTTCTATTTAAAGAATAATTTCAATACCATTCCATGAAGAACCCATGATCCTCCTAATTTCTGAAATTTTTCTATAATGGGGGTCTTCTGATTTTGACTCTATGTTGATTGAATTATGTTTCAATTATGTTTAATTGTCTATTACTATTGTTATTAATGTGAATTGAATATTAATTTTGAAAAAGTTAATAATAATGATCAAGGTTTAGGTATTGGATAAATTGATCATTATTCCTCTACTTTCTATAGACTAGATAAACTAATCTACCTAATGTGATCTTGAAACAATGATTTTTGAAGTAAGATTTTGTTTATGTAATGATACCTTTAGATTCGGTTTTATACATTTATTGATGTTAAATTATGGGAATTTATCAATGACGATAAAAACATTGAGGAATTGTAAACTGGCCTATTCGCTCAATTTTTTTTTATAGAATTGCAAGATGCTTGGCCTTGTATGGTATGGTCTGCTTATGGTGGCAGTGTACACCTTATTTTCAATCCTTATATGGGTTTAATCATGGCCTTTAATGATGTTGTGTCTTGAAAGTGTGGTTTTGATGATCACACAATATAAAGTATTATGTCTAGTCTTCAATGCTAGTTCATTATCTAGGTTATATTGATAATGCTTCCTATACGTTTAAATGACTATATTAGGGCTAGGTATGGTCTAAATGTTTATTTTTGAATACTCTTGTGTAGTATGATCCCTACCTATGAATCTCTACAAGAATGTGTGGTCTTAAGCATAATTAGGAATCTTAGATTCAACTAATGAAGATGTCTCATCTCCAATGTTATAAAATTGTTGTGTGTTGTCTATAGTTCCTATTACTATATATGTGAGTTTTCATTGGTTTGAAGTACTTGAATAAATGTGCATTGTGACATTTTTAAGGTGGCTTCCTCAATGTTAGGATTGTTGCCTTTATGTGAACATGTGGTCCAATGTACACCTCATGAATGTTTATAAGTAGTAAAGGTTTATGGCGTCTAATGAAATGGTATCCTCATATGCACTCATGTATACTACTATTCATGTAGAATATATGTCCATAATGTATGTTATGTTTCCCTTAACTAGGATGACATGATAGGTGTACTAGTATGGACAAAAGTATGTGACCTTGTGTATACATTGCACATGTGTGCTTTGATAGGATACTCCTAGGTTTATGATCTATGTACATGAATATGAATGCACGAGCATGTTATGAATATATTTTTTATACTATGATGTTAAGTACATGATATGATGAAGTATGAATCCATATAGTGTCTAAATGTGTTTATATGAAACGATTGCTTAAATAATTACACCTATAAACTTATGCATGAATAAAATAAAGTATGAACATGTGTTCTCTAAAAGTGTCGATCTGAAAGGTTTGTTGACATATAAGTACACGCACACGAAAACGTGTTTATTTAGAATTATGATTATTTAGTCAATACAGGGGCTCTTGAAAGGGTTCTTCAAGAGTATCCTAAAGTAGATGTTGCATGAGTATGCTATGTGCATGTGAAAGGTTTTATCACATGAATGAGGTTGATAAAAGGAATATGTCATCTATGACCTATGAGCTAAGCATACGGGAAGTCAATCTCCTTAAAGCCTATTTTATAATAATAATAATGTCTTTTCAATAAATGGAACTTAGCTTAGAATGGATTGAACTTTAAGATAGGAGGTGCCCCTTCCCAATGTGGAAAGGCTTTCTCACAAAAGTCCTCTCGATGTGGATTACTACAATTTCTCATTTTGCATATAGAGGGTTTCCATACATGCCTCAAAGTTTCATAAAATATATTTGCACCATTGGATATAGCAAGTGATATAACCAAATATTCTAGCACGATGTTAATGTTTCACTTTGGCAAGGTAGAGAACCTTCCATTGGTGTAAGGCTTTATGGAACCAAATTCCATTTTTCACACCCATGGTCTTAGTGTCGTCTATGTGTATAGTTTCCCCAATAGTCAAATGGACAATAGAATTAAGTAATGGACCCTAAGTAGTATGACATAATGGAAGTTGCTTAGTGTAGGTAAGGGTATGAGACTTTACCTATGCATTCCACAAGTGGCTCTTGAAGGAAGTTCTAGGAAGGTGTTGTGTTATATGTGTATATGTTTATGTTTATGTTCCTTATGCATGACATTTTTGTCTTGTCTACCTGTTATCATAATATGCTGGTATGAGTCCTATTGAGTCTATATTATGAAGTCTTACCTTATTTGTGTAATATTAGTCTTGTTGACTAAATTATGAAGTTCTTACTCTGTATGTACGAAGTCGGCTATATTTTCTATGTTTTTGTATGAATTTAATGATATACTTGTGGTCTCTTTGTGATTTTACTTATTAAGAGTGAGGTTGTGGGACGTCAAATATGCATTGCACTAGTAGGCTTAGATTGGGATTATTAGTAAGGTATTTGTGATGTCTATGTGATATGAAATTCAAGTTTGTATACTACGGCCTATTATAATGTTATTAGTAGTGTTGAATTGCATGTGGACTTGAATTGAGTCTTATATGTGTTTTATGGATCATGGTTGTTCATATGTGAAGTCGGTTTCTTAAGATACGCTATGTTGTTATGAATGTCTATGTTAAAGTAAATGAAGGTCATGTGAATGTTCACATTGGTGTCCTTAAGGTTATTCTTGAGAGTGGATAGCGTAATGGGATATTATCTATAAATCGCACCAAGATCACTACTGGGTCACTTAGGGAAGTAAGGGAATTAGAGTAAAAGGATTTCATTGTAAAGATAAAAAAAAATGTTATTGTAAGGTGATTCAAAATGTGCTTCAAATGTAATGTGTGATTTTATGGGATATTGTGACTATTTTTATATTCCTAAATTAAGTATGTGAATTGTATTATGCTTATGCAATAAAAGTTTATGAAGTTTTCACAAAAAAGCATGATCCATGGTTTGGAAAGTAAAACGCACCTTTGAAATGCATGTTTTTGCATGTAGCTATAGTGTTGTTGATTATTGTAATAATAACATTGTTCTTTTTATTTTACACAAAATGTAGGTTATGAATGCTTAAATAATGTTCCTAAGTTGAAGGTCTTTATATGTGTTTCCTAAGCTCAAAGAAATGAATCCTTAAGATTCAAGGATGTCCTATGTCGAGTTTATGTTAAAGTCATGTAATAGTTTAGTTATGTATTTTGTTATAAGGGTCGTGTCCCTAAGGTACTCTAATGATGTTTAGTCTAAGATGGAAAATATACATAGAGTCTAACTATGTAATTATAATATTTTACATCGAATGTAAGTGATGTTTCTAACATATGATGTGCTACGAATATTTTAAATTTTACGCTAAATTTATCAATGATAATGCGACAAATGTGTAACTATCATAAAGACTATAGCCTAATATATATCCTATCATGAGAGTCTAAGAGTTGTAGCATTTTTTTAATAAGTCAATTATAATGTAAGTAAGTCAATTAGAAAGTTTTAAAATCAAAACGTCAAAGAATGTCCATGACGTTAAGAAACCTGTTGAAGAGGTGCTAGTGTACCTTAGCCTATTTGACTAACATTTAAGAGTCACAAACTGATTAAATTAGGTGGTAACGTATGTAACGCGTATTAAATTTAGTTTTTAGTAAAAAAATTTGTGTACGAATCCCCAAGGACCAACAAAGGGCCATTGAGGAGGACCTTTGCAATTTGGCAAAAAGCTGCAAAAAAGTAGTGTCCATGAACGAGTTGCTGGCAACAAATCGTGGTCAAATTTGTGGGGCATCGATTGATACCATCGATGGTCACATAGAAAAATTCTTGAAGGGGTCATTTTCTCTGACAAAAACCATGGACGTACATCAAGGAGGCCATACTTCCCATCGACTGACCTACAACCCGTCAGTCGCAATCTCGTAGGTCAGGCCTCTGCGTTGCTTCCTTATTTTATTCAATCATTTGATTAGTTAGTTTAATTATGATATTAATTGGATATTAGGGGTGGTTAATTAATATATTTAAACTACCTATATAAACTACCGTAAGCCTAAGACCTCACTTAACTCTCATAATTTCCCACAGGAAACATTGCTCTTCCTTATTTCCTCATTTCCCTCCCAAAGAATCCCCACTAAAGAAAGCAAAAGATGGTTCTAGGGATTTAAAGTATAAAGTTTTCTCCATTAAATATCAGTTATTGAGGTATGTGATTCGTTTCACCTTTGGGATATCTTTCCCCAAAGGGTTCCTCCAAATTGATTTCAAAAGTACGAATTTCAAGTGGGCTAACTTCCAATACGAAATTTATCGTGTGAATTTCATTGTTTATGTTACCTTTTTGTTATTATCAGTATATTAACATTTACTATGATTCAAATACACTAATTTATGATGAATTTACCTTGTTTGTGGAAGATGATCTTTTCCCCATAACCCTAGGTTATGATCTTGAATTGAATTGTCTTGTATTGATACAACTAGCTTGGTTATTGTGTGAAGTACTATTTTATGTTATTAGTATGTTAAATTATGAGTAGATTGTGATTTACTGTAATCCAATTATGCTAGTTCTTGAGTTATTAACCTAGGTTGTAAGGTAGATCATGAATTTGACTTAAGTCTCTTATCCTAGGTTATGAAATAATGACGAATAGTTGTGTAGTGATTCCATTGACTTTATTATTATGTTGTTTAATATTGTGTTAAGTACTAAAACAATTTTTGCGTATAATTGAGGATGGTTGATGCTAAGACCATGATGATGTCTTGTTAAGGAGATCGAGGTTAGTCTTGTGATCTCAATTTTTTACTTCAATTGTGATTTCTTGTGATTAAATGATTATTTTTTATTGAAGTGTACCTTATATTAAAGTTTATATTGTTGGTATGATATTGAATTGGAATGTCTTGACTATGGTTTGCGAGTTATTGGCTAAGATATAAATGTTTTAAGGATTGTGATAACTTACAAATGTGCATTATTATAATGTTATATGTAAATGTGCTAACCTCACATGTATTAATTGTAATCAAAGGAAAACACTCATGAAATTCTTATTGAGTTATGATGATGACAAATATATAAGTGATAGACCCTATGACCTAAACAAAGCTATGATCACTAATAAAGGCTTAAAGATATTTCAAAAAGGCAGCACCGAGTGAACTAGAGTGAGGAGTGTCCCTTTAAACATAAGGATGGTAGGATCACCTATGTGCTAATGATATTCGACACTATAATGTATGTAGCATAAAGAGGGTCCCAAATACATCTCCTAACTATTGAACTTAGTTGCCCTCATAGGAATGCTAGCTAGTGGATACACATAGATGCTACATTTATGTTGTGGTACTACCTTGGCAAGTAGTCTGCCTTCTTTCTGACTAAGGCTCCATGACATCGGATTCTATGTTACCTAATGTGATCTATGTTAGTTAAGACAAAATGATCCAAAAATGTAAAATAAAGTAATGAATTAACTCTTACTAGGATGACCTAAGGGGTTTAGCTTAGTCTAGGTAGGGGTATGGGACTCTTTCTATACATTACACTAATTAACCTTGAGGTAAGTCTTAGGAAGATGTTGTTATGTATGTATATGCTTATAAGTATAA
>JAKWIY010001535.1:0-18937 GCA_027704805.1 Solanum corneliomulleri | reverse complement strand
TTCTTTGCCTAATATAATTATTATAGTACTATTTTAGTTGTAAATTTGTTGGCACCTACATCAGGCTAGAGCAATTATTTTTTTATTTAACTATTGTCTTATTATATATTGAATATATTTGTCTCTTAGAGGTAGAAACAAATGCAAAAAAACGATGAAAAAATCATTGGGAAATAGACTAGGAAAAATGTGAACAAAAAAATAGTGGAAACATTACTTGATAATGAGATAGTGAATTGTCAGGACCCAAGACTATGCCCTAGCTATGACATGGTACTGCAGAATCTGAGACAATCTAATCAAATCAATAGCATGACAGTAAGAAAACACACATAACAAAATAAAGAGGATAATCAAAATAAGTCTCGCATGGAAATCTAACATATCATGAAATCAGAGTACAAAGATATAATTGCGGAAATAGCAATATCAAACAACATACCTCTACTGCATAATTAGAGACTTAGACAACCCTAGGATCACTTGCATAATTTGAGAGATTAAATAAGTTTGAATTACATTAAAGAAACATAAGTTAGGCAATGTCTCTAAACCATGAGGACTAACCAAATTTAAGAAAAGCTTATGAGATCCAATACTAACAACGGTAGAAACGATGTGTGTATGAACATATATTATAAAACAATATAAGCACAAAAATATATGCTCTCAATACTCAAAATGTACTGAATATGGA
The DNA here is from genome assembly GCA_027704805.1 of Solanum corneliomulleri. Taxonomy (NCBI): domain Eukaryota; kingdom Viridiplantae; phylum Streptophyta; class Magnoliopsida; order Solanales; family Solanaceae; genus Solanum; species Solanum corneliomulleri. Next base: position 18,240 of record JAKWIY010001535.1, on the reverse strand, counting down.
GAAATATGCATGAACCTAACATGACAAATCTAGAAACATATTAATGTAATGACCAACAAAGTATAATATAAGTATGATCATATGATTTTATAAAACGTGCATTCTCCTTTAAATCATAATTATAATAATAACATAAATCTTTTGTGGAAAACATAAACCTTTATTGGAGACACTATTTATCGACATAAACCATGTGAGTTATAACATGAAGTTAGTGTACTTCTCCTCACTGAAATATCGTAATGGCCAAACTGATTTCTTCAAGTGTGGTCTAGAGGGTCACTTCATCAATTGCTCCACCAAAAAAATATTGCACCCAGAGGAGCCACTTCTGGTACTAGCGGAGGGGCAAACCACTTCTATGCAATAACTAGACTCCAAGAGCAAGAGAACTCGCCAGATTTTGTAACGGGTACGATCAAATTCTTTACATTGATGTTTATGCTTTTTAGGCCCAGGAGCAAGTTTATATTTTGTAACTCCTTATGTTCCAAATCAGTTTGAGATGTTCCCTGAGAAACTTTGTGAGCCTATATATGTTTTTACCCCTGTTGGAGAGTCTATTCTAGTGGAAAGAGTCTATTGTGATTGTCCTTTTTCTATAAATCACAAGAACATCATGGCTTAGCTAGTAGAGTAATACATTGTAGATTTTGATGTCATTCTAGGTATGGACTGTCTTCATGCTGATTATGCATCAATAGAATGAAGAACTCAAGTTTTAAAGTTTCAAATTGCTAATGAGCAAGTCATAGGGTGGAGTAGTAGTTCAACCGTGCCAAATGGTCATTTTATTTAGTCTGAGTTAAAGACTGAAGTGCTAAGGTACCTTCTCCTAGGTCAATTCCTATAGTAAAAGAGTTTCCAGTAGTTTACCTGATGATCTACCCAGAGTCCCTTCTAAGAGAGAAATAGACTTCGGTATAGATATCATTGCAAATACTCGTCCTGTCTCTATTCCTCCATATAGAATGGCACCAGAAGAGTTAAAGGAGTTGAAAGAACAACTTAAAGATCTGTTAGAAAAAAGTTTTATTAGACCAAGCATCTCACCTTGGAGCGCTCTAGTCTTGTTTGTAAGGAAGAAAGATGGTTGTCGTATAGACTACGGTCAATTGAATAAGGTTACTATCAAGAATAAGTATCAACTTCCGAGGATAGATGATCTTTTCAAACAAATTCAAGGTGCTACCTGTTTCTCAAAAGTTGATATCAGATCTTGTTACCATCAGTTAAGAGTTAGAGAATGTCGAATTCCCAAGAAAGCCTTTAGAACCAATATGGGCATTATGAAGTTTTTAGTTATGTCTTTTAGGTGGACCAATGCACCAACAACGTTCAAGGATCTTATGAATAGAGTCTTCAAGCCGTACTCAGATGTGTTTGTTATCGTCTTCATTGATGACATACTCACTTATTTAAGGAATTAAGAAGATCATGCGAGTCACCTCAGAATAGTACTTCAAAATTTGAAAGAAAATTTTTTTTATTCCAAGTTCTCCAAGTGTGAGTTTTCACTTAAGTTTGTGGCATTCTTGGGCCAAATAATTTCTGGTGTGGGATTAGAGTCGATACCAAAAATATAGAAGCAGTCCAGAGTCGGCCAAGGCCCACGTCTCCGATAGATATTAGGATTTTCTTGGGTTTGGCTGGCTACTACAGAAGGTTTGTTGAGGGATTTTCATCTATCTCGTTTTCCTTGACCAAGTTGGCTCAGAAAATCGTAAAGGTTCAATTGTCTGATGCTTGTGAGAAAAACTTTCAGGAATTGAAAAAGAGGTTGACTACTGCTCCCGTTTTAATCATACCGAAGGTTACTCAAGGTTTTTTGGTGTACAATGATGCATCAAGAGTTGTTTTGGGCTGTGTGTTAATGTAGAAAGGCAAGGTCATAGCTTATGCCTCCAGACATTTGAGGTTCATGTGAAGAACTACCCAACCCATGACTTACAGTTAGCTGTTGTGTTTTTTGACTTGAAGATATGGCGTCATTATTTGTACGACGTTCATATGGATTCATTCACTGACCACAAGAGCCTACAATATGTGTTAACCTAGAAGGAGCTCAATCTCAGGCAAAAGTGGTAGTTATAACTACTCGAGAATTATGACATGAGTATTCTTTACTACGTAGGTAAGGCTAATTTGGTTGTTTATGCCTTAAGCACGTTATCCATGAGTAGTACCGCCCATGTTGAGGATTAAAAGGGGGATTTAGCTGAAGATTTGCAAAAACTTGCACGTCTGGGAGTCAGACTTATGGATTCCACAGAATGAGACAGTGGTGACTAATGGGGCTGAATCATGACTAGTGTCTAAGGTTAAAGAAAAGCAAGACCAAGACCTCATTTTTCTTGATTTGAAGGTGAATGCTCATAATCAAAGAGTATTGGCTTTTAAACAAGGGGGAAATGACGTTCGGAAGTACCAAGGTAGACTACGTGTACTTAGGGTGGATGGACTCTAAGAGAGGATCGTGTAGGAGGCTCATAGTTCCTGATATTCCATTCATCTCTACCAAGATGTACCGTGATTATTTGTAGGGAAAGTATGAAGAAAAACATTGTTGAGTTTGTTGCCAAGTGCCCGAATTGCAAGCAAGTGAAAGTGGAACACGAAAGGTCTAAAGGGTTGGCTCAGAAGATTGAAATCCGAAATGAAAGTGAATGATGATTAATATGGACATCATTCAGGCTTGCCAAAGTCTCGCAGACAACATGATTCTATTTGGCTAATTGTCGATACAATGACAAAATCATCCAACTTAATAGTATATCATGTATGTTACCTTTATATCATGTATATGTGTTGTATATAAAATTTTTCAGATTTCATTTAAACATTATTATGAGTTTTGTTCCACACTTTCCACCCATTGGTCTACCCTTACAGCCCCCAAAATCTATCTTTACCCCTACTAGGTCTTGGTAAGTATTATCCATGATCTTACAACATATATGCTAGAATTTCTAGTAGATTTTAACAACAAATCCACTTCCAATTCTATAATGAAATAAATCAAGGTAAGAAAACTCTCACATTTTCCAAGTGATTTTTACATATATTGTGTATTCTAAGCAAGAATAGACCATCAAATTAGAGTGTTTTCAAGAAATGAATCTAAGAATTTTAAGAGAGGGTTTCTTGATGGTTTCATTAATTTAGGGCTCTTCTTCAAGATTTGTAACACCTTGGAAGTGGAAAAGATAATTTGAAGATTCAAAAGATCTAAAAATTACTAGTACTCTATTTCCAGTAGCTCTTTGTGCAGCCCATGTGATGATTTACTACTCGTCGAGACCCTGTCAAGGTTACGACTTGGAATTTAAAAATTTCAGGACCTCCATAGAAGTATATGAGAAAACAAGTTGTTGTTGATTCTTGTAACACCCCGCAGCAAAAATAGTCAACAAATTAGTTTTTTTTCAGAAGGTGCAACTATCGGTGGCATCGACAGTCCAAAGAACAGACGACGGTCCATCCAGGACAACCATCGATGGGATCAAAAACTCCCAAAATTCAGCCAGGAAAAAATTGGCAAAGTCTTGATCGACAGATGGACCGACGATCCATAGGTTAGACGACGGTCCGTAGTTCATGACCGTCGATTGAGACCCCTATTCACCCACTCTGACAAGATCTACGAATGAAAAGCACGGTCTGTAGGTTGACCTACGGTTCGTAGGTCTTACAATAGGTGAAAAATTTGCAGACAGTTAAGAGGAAATGCATAATGGTCAACTTCAAATGATAATAAGCAAACAATTATTTAGGTGTTCCATGACCTACCTTTGCATAGCCACCGACCTTGCTAAAATAACACCTCCCAATAACAAGCTATGCCCATTTTAGTAAAGGTCTGTCGACCAGGCCCTGACAACGGACCCAACAACGGGGCGTCGGGTAGACGACGGACCGTCAGTCCTGGCTCTCGTTTGGCCCGACAGCAACTTTCCCAAGGGTCTTTTGGACATTTCCCACTCCCTTTAAACCCCAAGTTACGTCTTTTTGACACTAAATCATCATATTTTAGTTTGTTTAAGCCTAGAAGCATAATTGAAACATATCCAAGTCAAATCATTAAATTAAAACTTAGAAAATTAGAAGCAAGAGAAGAGAAAAAGATCAAGAACCTTAGTTCAAGAACACCACAAGCTCCAGTAAATCCAGCCTTAAAACTTACGTATTTTTCCGTAAATTTCATCACCATGTATGTGGGATTTCACTAGTGGATTCTGTTAACCCCATTAGGTCCCTAGTTTTCAGTTAGATTGTTGATTCTATTATCATGATTAAATATCGGGTTTCTAGAACTTTGATAGAACTTCATGAACCTATTAAATATATGTTCCAAATTATATTATCATGCTATTATTCAATTTATTGCATGAATTTCAGAACCCTAGCTTTGTATTACTTTAGTTCTTGAATTACACATGCTAGGTCAGATATTTCAGACACTTCAAATGTACATGCCGCAGTTATAAAGGCATTTTTACTAGATTAATTGTTGCATTCTAGGTTTGCATGTTCAGTTTCGAGCTATCCAGTATTTATAGAAACTCAGACATAATCATTTAATTTACAGAATTCATTGGTAGTAGCATAATACCGAGTTGGACAAGGGTTAAGCGTACCCAATTATTCCCAGAACTACTAGCGAAGTAGGTCGTAAGTCCCCTCTATGGGCAATTAGTTTAATGATATTGCCAGCATGCTTTATACCTTTGGCAGGATATATTGGGTCCTCGCGATGGGGCGTATAAATTGGACTCCACAATTAGCTTATGTGGTTTTATTATTTGTTATTAGTAGCTCCCACAGATCAGTCAGACTCTCTGAGTTAACCACTTATATGTATACTTAGTATTTAGTTTCAGCATCTTATAAATTAATCATTGCGCCCAGTTAGCTCAGAATTTAGTTTATGATGTCAGATTATTATACTTGCTTTTATTCTTGTCCAATTATGATTTATTTCAGCTTTACTCTATCTTACATGCTCAGTACCTTTCAAGTACTAACGCATACATGCGCTACAACTTCTCGTGATGTAAGTTCAGGTTCTCAGCATCCACATAACACATAGATCGATTTCTGATCTCCAGTTGAGCAGATTTAGTGGTAAGCCCTCATTCTCTGAGTACAACAGTCATGAATGCCATTTCAGTCTTTAGTGATTTAGTTTATGTTTTGCTAGATTTAGCTGGGGGCTTGTCCCTGTATTTCTAGTCCAGTTTAGAGGCTATTTTTAGACATAGTTAGTTTTAGTAGTGAGTTAATATTTCTTTGTATTAAACTCATTGATTTTTAATATATCTCAGTTTTAGCTTATGGATATTCCCCATCTTTTCTTTATAATTTATGATTTAGCTTCCGCAATAGTTTATTATCTTTAGTATGCTCATGATCATATGCCAGAAGGGTCAGCTTGGGATCATTTGTGGTCCTAGGTTCCGTGCTCGCGTCTCGGTGGTAGCTCAGGGCATGACAAAACTTGGTATGAGAGCACTAGGTTTAGGTGTCCTAGGATGTCTGAAAAGCCGCATTAAGTAGAGTCCTTTTCATGGGTGTAAAGTGCACCACATCTAATGAGAGGAAGGCTATGAAGTGTTTTAGGAAAAACTTTACTTTCTTGTTACTCTTACATGCGCAAGGTATGATCAAATTCAATTCTAACTTGACGTTCTGCGCTTAAGATCACGGCTTCTTGTAGAGCTTAGGCATGGAATGTCAATGCACGCAATGCTAATGAAGTTCCTCTAGTACCAGATAAGGAAGTTCAAATGCAAAGTTTCAGAACTCCAATTCAGCTTTTGGCTAATAGTATGACCAACTAAAATAATCAGCAGGTTCTAGTTCCTAGTAATAGAAATGGCCGATTAGTGGCAGCCAGATTTTCTGATTTTGTTAGGATAAATCCGCCTAAATTTTTAGGGCCGCAAGTTGCTAAGGACCCACAAAAGTTCATTGATGAGGTCAAGAAAATATTTGGTGTGATGTAAGTAAGTGGTAGAGATAGGTGAGATTGGCATCCTACGAACTGAAGGATGTTACTCACATATGGTTCACTCAGTGGAAAGACAACGGACACGAATTTGTCTTTTGTAACTCAGTATAGCAGTCCAATTCAATGTCAGTCTAGAAACTATCTAATAATTTTTATCAGTTTGTACTCCAGTCGGTGACCCAGTTATAGCTAGAAGGGTATACAGAAATTGCCCTATCACAATTTCTAGAAAGTCACCTCAGTAGATCTAGTAGAGTTACAAATGGTAGACTTCAATGTCATTCTAGGCATGGATTGGTTACACTTATGTTATGCCTTAGTTGATTATATAACTCAGATTGTTCCTTTCCAGTGTCTAGATGAACCAATCCTAGAAAGGAAAGGTAGTAGCTTAGCGCTATGGGTCGATTCATTTCTTACCTTAAGGTCAGAAAAAACGATCTCTAGGGGTTATCTCTATCATCTTGTTTGGTTTAAGGCTTTTATCTTTGAAACCCTAACTCTTGAGTAAGTTCAAGTAGTTTGTGAATTTCCAGAAGTAATTCTAGAAGATCTTCCCAAAGTCCCTCTCAAAAGGGAAATCGACTATGGAATTGATATCCTTCCAGATACCCTTCCTATTTCTATTTTTCCTTACAGAATGGCTCAAGTAGAGCTTAAATATTTTAAAGATCAATTGAAAGACCTTTTAGATAAGGGCTTCGTCAGACATACTATTTCACCTTGGGGTGCATCGTGTTGTTCATAAATAAGAAAGATGGTTCTCTCAGAATGTGCATTGACTATAGACTGTTGAACAAGGTCACAATCAAGAATAATTATCACATCCCTAAGATTGATGACTGTTTTTACAAACTTCAAGGTGCTAGCCATTTCTCAAAGATAGACCTCAAATCGGTTATCATCACATTAGAGTCAGAGATAGTGATATTAAAAAAAAAATCCTTCAGAACTTAGTACGATCACTATGAATGTTTTATTATGTCGTTTGGAATAACAAATGCTCCTGCACCTTTCATTGATTCGATGAACAGAGTGTTCAAGCAGTACTTGGACTTTTTTGTTATCGTCTTCATTATTGATATCCTCATTTACTCTAGGAATGAGGAAGAACATGCAAGTCATTTGAGAATTGTTTTACAGACTCTCAAAGATTTCCAGCTATTCTCTAATTTTAGTAAATGTGTGTTCTGGTTTCAATCCATTGCTTTCCTTGGTTACATTGTATCTAGCGATGGGATCCGAGTGGATTCGCAGAAGATAGAAGCAGTGAAACAATGGCCCGGACCTACCTCTAATACAAATATCATAAGTTTCTTAGGTCTAGCGGGTTCTTACAGAAGTTTTATTTAAGGATTTCCATCCATAGCCTCACCATTGACAAGGTTGACTCAGAAGATGGTCAAGTTTAAATTGTTAGATGTTTGTGAGAAAAGTTTTGCAGAATTGAAAACTAGATTGACTACAACTCCTGTCTTGACTGTACCATAGGGTTCAGATGGTTATGTGATCTATTGTAATGCATCCAGAGTTGGCCTAGGTTGTGCGTTAATGGAGTGAGGTAAGGTGATAACTTATGCCTTTAGACAACTTAAGGTTCATGAGAAGAACTATCCAACTCATGACCTCGAGCTTGCAGCAATGGTGTTTGGACTCAAGATATGGAGACACTACTTGTATGGTGTCCATGTAGATTTGTTCACCAATCATAAGAACCTTCGGTATGTGTTCACACAGAAAGAGTTGAATCTTCGCCAGAGGAGATGTCTTGAGTTTCTTAAGGATTATGATATGAGTGTGCATTATCATCCTGGTAAGGCGAATGTAGTAGACGATGCTCTTAGTTGATTATATATGGCTAGTGTAGACCACGTTGAGGAAGAAAGGAAGGAGCTAGTGAAGGATGTTCACAGGCTTGGTCGCTTTGGAGTTTGCCTTAATAGCATATCGGGCAGTAGTGTAACAGTTTAGAATGGGGCATAATTGTCTTTGGTAGTGGAGTTTAAGAAAAAAACAAGAAAGTGACCCAATCTTGCTTTAACTCAAGGGTGAAGTCCATAATCAGAGAGTGGAGGTTTTCTCCAATGGGGGAGATGGCGCTACCAGGGTAGATTGTGTGTTCCTGATATGGGCGAGTTTAGACAGCATATTCTCGTAAAAGCCCATAACTTTCTTATTAGGATGTACCAGTTGAGATTCTTGAGCGTCAGGTCAAATGGTTGAGAAACAAATAAGTCGCTTCAGTCAAGGTTTTGTGGAGAAGTCAGTCCATAGAGGGAGATCCTTGGGAAGCAGAAGAAGCCATGAAATCCAAGTATCCTCACCTCTTTCCTTCCGATTCCACTCCAGCTTGAGGTAATCGTTCCTCTTCAATTTTCCAGTAATTCATGCATAAGTTCAGTCTTAGAATCATGTACCCTAAGTTCATACTTGCATTTTCAGCGTATTTGCATGTACTCAGAATTCAATTTAGTCATAAACTCAGTTCTCAGTGTTTAGTAGTGGGTTTGCAGCTCTCTTCCTGTATTTCAGCTAGTTTAGTTTTCATTCGAGCACGAATTTTTTCAAGGGGGAGATAATGTAACACCCCATAGACAAAATAGACCAAAAAATAGTTTTTTTTTAGAAAAATCTGCAGGTGAAACAATTTGTGGCATCGACAGTCCGTAAAATAGACAACGGTTTGTCCTGCACAACCGTCGATGGGATCAGAAACTCCCAAAAATTCAGCCTGAAAAAATTAGCTAAATCTTGATCGACGGACGGACCGACGGTCAGTAGGTCAGACGACGGTCCATAGTCCATGACCGTTGATCGAGACCCTCATTCACCCACACTCTGACAAGAGTTACGGATGATCAGAACGGTTTATAGGTTGAGCTACGGTCCGTAGGTCTGACCGTAAGTGGAACATTTGCAACAGTTAAAGGGAAATGCATTTGGGTGAACTTCAAATTATAATAACTCTTAGTACAAAATTAATTAGGTGTCCCATGACCTTCCTACAGATAGATAATTGAATTATTTTTCCACAGCCACCGACCTTGGAAAAATCAGACCTCCGAGTAAAACGTTCTGCCGATTTTAGAAAAGGTTTGTTGAAATGGTCCTTACGACGGAACCAATGATGGGGCGTCTGGAAGACGACAGACCATCAGTCCTGGCCGTTGTTTGGCCCGACAACAACTTTTCAAGGGGTCTTTTGGACCTTTCCCACTCCGTTTAAACCCTAAGTTACATCTTTTTGACCCTAAATCATCATATTTTAGTCAGTTTAAGCCTAGAAACATAAGTTAAACATATCCAAGTCAAATCATTAAATCAAAACATAGAAAATTAGAAGCAAGAGAGGAGAAAAAACTCAAGAACCCTAGTTAAAGAACAACACAAGCTCAAGCATTTCCACCCTCAAAACTTAAGTATTTTTTCATGAATTGCATCACCAGGTATGTGGGATTTCACTAGTGGGTTTTCTCAACCCATTGGGTCCCTAGTTTTCAGTCAGATTCTTGATTCTATTATTATGATTAAATATCGGGTTTCAAGAACTTTGATAGAACTTTATGAACCTATTAAATATATGTTCCAAATCATATTATCATGTTATTATTCAGTTTATTGCATGAATTTCAGAACCCTAGCTTTTTATTTCTTTAGTTCTTGTATTACACATGCTAGGTCAGATATTTCAGTCACTTCAGAGGTACATGCCTCAGTTATAAATACATAATTACCAGATTAATTATTACATTCTCAGTTGGCATGTTTAGTTTTGATCTATCCAGTATTTATAGAAACTCAGACATAATCAGCTAAGATAAAAAGTTCATTTTGGAGTACCATAATACCGAGTTGGTCAGGGGTTCAGCGTACCCAATTAGTCGCAGAACTACTAGCCAAGTAGGTTGTAAATGTCCTCTGTAGGCAATCAGTTTAGTGATCACACCAGCATGCCTTTATACATTTGGCAGGGTATATTGGGTCTTCTATATAAGGCATATACATCAGACTGTACATTTAACTAATGTGGCTTTATTATCTGTTATTACTTGCTCCCACAGATAGGTCAGACTCTCTACATTGACCAATTAACAGTATATTCAGTATTCAGTTTCAGCATGTTGTAAATTGGTCATTCCGTCCAGTTAACTTAGAATTCAGTTAATCATATCAGATTATTATACTTGCTTTTATGCTTGTTTAGTTATGATTTATTTCATCTTTACTCTATCTTACATGCTCAGTACCTTTCATGTACTGACACATACGTGCACTAAATCTTCTCGTGAAGTAGGTTAAGGTTCTCAGCATCCAGATCACGCATAGATCGATTCCCGATCTCCAGTTCAGAGATTCAATGGTGAGTCCTCATTCTCCGAGGACAACAGTCATGAATGTCATTTCAGTTTTTAGTCATTTAGTTTCAGTTCTTCAAGATTTAGCTAGGGGATTGTCCCAGTATTTCTAGTCCAGTTTAGAGGCTATTTTCAGACATAGTTAGTTTCATCTTAGTAGTGAGTTAATATTTCTTTGTATGAAACTCATCGGTTTTTCATATATCTCAGTTTTAGCATATGGGTATTCCCCATCGTTTCATTATAATATAGGATTTAGCTTCCGCAACAGTTTATTATCTTTAGTATGCTCATGATCATATGCCAGAAGGGTCAGCTTAGGATCATTTGAATGACTTGTGACTTATATGCCCTGGATTCTATGGAAGGTGTTTACAGGTTGTGTACATGGTTCATAGTTTGTTCTTAAAGAAGTTTGACCTTTACTAAATTGGATCTATAGATAGACAGTACAGTCCATAGTAGGTTATATGGACCATAATATGATTCAACAACTATTCTCTCAGGTTGATTGAGTTTTTTCTACACTTAATTTCTATGCTACATCATTGAAGGGTCATTTAGGATACTCTAAAGGGTTCCTAAAACCCCTAACCTTCCCATTTCCTCTCATTCTCTAAAACTACAAAGAATTCTCTCTCAAGAAATACTCTCCAATTAACACAAAGTTTCAAGGATTCAAGTCCCCATTAAATTCGAATTAGAAATTTGATCAAGGTATGTGAAAACTTCGTCAATGAGTTCCTCTCCATCCATTGAGTCTAAAAAAAACACAAAAGTTTTTACTTATGATTCTAATTCAATTCCTAGGGTTTTAACGATTCTCTATTGGTTCAACTAGATTAAAATTTTCTCTCCATTAGTTATCCTATTATGCATAATTTGGCCATATTTCAACATTTTCAATGATGCTTTTATGAACCCATGTCATACATGTATATTATGATACAATTCAATGCTATGTTGATATGCATGCATTGAAGGATTTATGAATCAATGATTCTTTCAATTGAAGTATCAATCGATTTTATGAAAATTAAGGCTTCCGATCGGAGTACCTCCCTTATAAAAGAATGACATGATTTAAAACACTACAAATTGAATTATGTTTTACTATGAAGACATTATCGTGATTACGATGCTTTCTATTAAAATTCTCTTATGAATATATTAGAAAATCATAATGGAATTATTCTTATGACAATACGATTTTACGAGTGATTTGGTATTACTAGATTATTATCATCATAAATATTATGCATGTGATTATTCATATGAAATTTTATTATTAGGAGTTTACTTAGCACTAAGTTTGACTAGTGACAAATACCCAAGTCAAAGAATTACGTGCTCCCATATGTCATGTCCCGACTGGACATTAGCTAGTGGATTCACCTAATCTCATTATTATTGTCTTTACGTTGACAAGTAGAAAACTCCCGTTTCAATGTGAGAGTGGTACACTAAAACCCATGTTATACCTCACATGGTTTGTGTCACTTAATATTATCTTCCACAAAGATTTATGACTTTCTCAAAGACTTATGTTATGATCATGATTTAAAAACGAATGCATGACCTTGTAGTACATTTAATGAAGTCATATGGTCAAATTTTCTTATGTTTACTTAGTCGTTGCATTATCATATTTTCAGACTTATCATGCTATCATGCTTCACTTATGCATATTCCCTATGTGTAGTACATTCTGAGTACTGGCCACGTACATCACCTGTGCCTATATTGTTTTATAATATAGGTTTTGACGCACATCACTTAGCTCACAGTTAGTATTGGATTTATTAATGTTTCTCTAGATTGATAAGTCCTCATGGTTCAAGGGCATGCTACATATGTTCATTTTTGTATCATTCAGACTTAATTTAGTTTTTAGATTGTTCAAGTAGTCAGTTATTATGTAGTAAAGTCTAGCTTTCAGATATAGTATTCTCCACATTATGGTCTTTGTGCTCTGATTAAGTAGTATGATGAGGGTATCGTTTGAGTCTATGATTCGACTTACCTCTTTATTGTTGTTTCATTTTTATCTTAGTGTCATGTTATGCCATATGGAGTGATTGGGGTGTCTCGGGACTCTAGGTACCATGTCACAATTTTAGGGTAGTCTTGGGTCATTTTAGGATTTAAAGTATGTAAGACTGTCAGGAATTAATTATTCGTCATACCCTACATCTATAATTTAATTAGTAAGATTAAAGCTACGCTTTTATCCCAAAATAAATGATTTTAAATTCCCGTTATCTCCTATAGTTGATTCTTGATTTTATCATTAACTGTTTACTTACTATCATTAATGATCGTTAATTTATATGATGTCACATGGACCCGTTTTTTAACCAAAGTTACTTAAATATCATGTCATAGCATTTCATATGCACTTTTATAATGAAAGAAGTAAATTTAAGATTTTCAAGAAAGTATTATTTTCTTTGATTTGTTGTGCATTATTTTATGAAAGAGTCCAACAAATTATATTTTGCCTCAGGTTCTTATTTCATAAACAAAGAATAGCCAGATTTTTAGAAATTTGACCTTTTGTTCTCAGACAAAATAAGAACATACATAAAAAGAGACTAGTTTCATTATGTTCATGATTAAAAGACAACTGTATTACAATTTTTTTAAGATACTCTAGTAAGTATATAATTCATGATTAGTATAACAATTAGATATGCCATCAATGCTTAAGCAATATGACATCTTGATAATTTATCAATGTTTATGAAATATTAGTTTAGTATTTGTCATGAATGATTATATCTTAGTATGCTTCAGATAATTATATTAATATTCTAACCAATAGTACAATTTTACAGAGTTGAGAAAAGACTCACAATATATTTCCAGTTACAATTTTCATGATGTATTATAGACTTTTTGGGAGGACTATATAGAAACAAAAGAATGATGGTCTAGATAATCCAAGTCTCACAAATATGTCCCACCATAACATTTGAGTATACCACTTTGTTGGTCAACTCCTTAATCCCTTTGGGGTCACCTATGTGTAACGACCTGTTTAGTCGTTTTGAGCAGCAGATTTTATTTCTGCAAAATTGGCTGAGACGACGGACACCACGACGGACCGTCATTGGCACGACGGACCGTTGAGGGTGTCTCGTTCCAAAACACTTAGGAATTTCGAAATCTGAGTACTGAAATCGACTCTCTGAACTCTGTGACAGACCTGCAGGACGGACCGTCACAGGTACGATGAACCGTCGTGAGCCCCCGTTACAAAACACTTCAACTCTTAAGAATTTGGTACTGGGAACAATTCTCTGAACGTCGTGACGGAAGTGCAGAATGGACCGTCACAGGCGTGTCGGAAGTGCAGGACGGACCGTCACAGGCGTGACGGACCGTCACAGACCCTTTGGTGGAAATTGGGTCTCTGAACTTTGCGACGACCTGCAGGAAGGACCGTCGCAGGCACGACGGGCCGTCACAGGTTGCGTAATCCCAGTCTGGGTCGGATTTCTTTACACGTTGTAAGGGACGTTTTGGACTATTCCTTCTTTAATTATAAAGTTAGAGGGTTAATATTAATAAGTCTAATTACTTGGGGGTTAAAAGAGGTAACCTTAAGTTAATTAGTGGGTTATTATTTCCATCTTTTATTCTTAATTATATGCTAATTAGGGTAAAAGAAAGAGGGTTTTAATAAAGGAAATAGAAAGAACAAGAGAGAGAGGGAGAATCGAACGAGCAAGAGAGAAACAAGCTTGGGAAATTGCTTGCTTGATCGCTAATCTTCGGTGGAGGTAGGTTATGGTTTTTACGATATTCGTAGTGAACTCTTAATAGCGAATGATATGTATTGATAGTACCATAAAACCCTGCTATGTGCTTAATTGTATGCTTGTATGAATGTGATTATATGAGCATGATGAAGTTATTGAATCCCAAATCTTGAAAAAAAACTTAATCTCTTCGTTAATGATGATGCCTTGGTAATAAAGAAGGCTTGATAAACTAAAGTAATGAGATTGATGATGCCTTAGTATAAGAAAAGGCTTGATGAACTAAAGTAATGAGAATGATGATGCCTTGGTATAAGAGAAGGCTTGATGAATTGATAGAATGAGATTAGGGGATCGGAGTGTCACGTTCCGACACATAGAATTAAGGGATCGGGTGTCACGAACAGACACGTAGATTTAGGGGATCGGGTGTCACGAACCGACACGTAGATTTAGGGGATCGGGTGTCACGAACCGACACGTAGATTTAGAGGATCGGTTGTCACGAATCGACACATAGATTTAGGGGATCGGAGTGTCACGTTCCAACACATAGTAGTAGGGGATCGGAGTGTCACGTTCCGACATATAGTAGTAGGGGATCGGAGTGTCACGAACCGACACGTAGATTTAGGGGATCGGGTGTCACGAACCGACACGTAGATTAAGGGGATCGGGTGTCACAAAACGACACGTAGATTTAGGGGATCGGAGTGTCACGTACTGACACATAGTATAAGGGGATCGGGTGTCACGAACCTACACGTAGAATTAGGGGATCAGAGTGTCACGTACCGACACATAGTAGTAGGGGATCGGAGTGTCACGTACCGACACAAGAGGATGAAAGATAATGAATCTTGAAAGATGACAAAATATACTCAAGTTAATGAACCTAATTCCCAAATGAGTATGGTATTGAGGCTTGAGTTCTCATGTGTGAACTTGACGGTAATTGTTAATGATATAGTACTTGTTGTTGCTACATGTTAAGCATCATAGTTGATTTTATAATATTACTTGATATATATTGTCTTCTATTTTGAGTTGGCCGATGATATCTACTCAGTACTTGTGTTTGTACTGACCCCCTACTTTTATGTTTTCTTCTGTTATTTGTGGAGTGCAGCAAACGTGCCGTCGTCTTCAACTCAACAGTGATTCTAGCAGTCCGTCACACGGATCTTCAGGGTGAGCTAATGCTTCTTGCTTGGACTGGATCTTCTTCTTCAAGTCTTGATGCCTTGAACTTCCGGCAGGACTAGATTTTACTTGTTTCAGTTTCTAGAATACTCTTAGTTTAGTAATTTGATCATAGATGTTTGTGGTGAGACTGACTTCCAGATTTTGGGAAATAATAGATGTTGAATTTTGATAGTTATTGAATTGGTTTTTATCAATGAGTTTAAGTCTTCCGCATTACTTTCTATCGATATTATATTGAAATGTTAAGGGTTAGATTGGTTGGTTCGCTCACATAGGAGGGTAAATGTGGGTGCCAGTCGCGGCTCGGTTTTGGGTCGTGAAAAACTTGGTATCAGAGCATTAGGTTCGGTTGTCTCATCACACAAGAACAGGTCTAGTAGAGTCTTATGGAACGGTAGGGGGACGCCTTTACTTTTCCTTGAGAGGCTATAAGACTTTAGGAAAATTCCACTCTTTCTTTCTTTCTTTTGTGCTATTACTTGAATCCAATTGGTATCTAGGTGATACAAATTGGTATCTGACCATCTTCACTCTTTCGCAGATGGTTAGAACTAGAGCAACGACTGCACCAACACCAACACCGGCAAGACAAGAAATGTCTGAGCCAGCCACTGGGGCTGTGGCTCGAGGAAAAGCAGTGGCAAGAGGCCGTGGTAGAGGTCGTGGGAGGACGTCCTCTAGAGGGAGAGGACGCGTACCTAGCCCATCTGATGCTAGGGCGGTGACTCCTCCACCGACTGAGGAAGTAGTAAGAGAGGGTGAGGAAGGGGTGAATGAACAAGTGCAACATGAGGTATTGCCACCCCAACCTACCCCAGAGATGATCAATCAGGTTCTTGCTTATCTTAGCGGATTATCTGATCAGGGTCAGGCACCTCCAGTGTTTTCTGCACCAACACTTCCGGTTTCAGAGGTACAACATGCAGCCACTGTGGCTCCTCGTGTGGATGCCTCATTGGACATAGGCACGTTTCCACGTCTGACTACTGGGCCTATAATGAGAAATGATCAGCATGAACTTTTCAGTAAGTTCTTGAAATTGAAACCTCCAGTCTTCAAGGGTGCTGAATCTGAGGATGATTACGATTTTCTGGTTGATTGTCATGAGCTACTACACAAGATGGGTATAGTAGAACGGTTTGGTGTTGAGTTCGTGAGTTATCAGTTTCAAGGGAACGCCAAAATGTGGTGGCGATCACATGTTGAGTGTCAACGGACAGAGGCAACACCTATGACTTGGGCCTCATTCTCTAGCTTGTTTATGGAGAAGTATATCCCCCGAACTTTGAGGGATAGGAAAAGGGATGAGTTCTTGAGCCTAGAGCAAGGTAGGATGTCGGTTAATGCATATGAGGCTAAGTTTCTTGCATTATCCAAGTATGCCACTCAACTTTGTTTCAGTCCACATGAGCGGATTCGCCGGTTTGTGAAGGGGTTGAGGTCAGAATTGCGGATTTCGGCCTTACAGGTAGCGGCTACGGCAAAATCCTTTCAAGAAGTGGTAGACATCATGATAGAGGTGGAAGGAGTGAAGCCCGATGACTTCACCACGACATGGACATCAAAAAGGTTTCGAAAGGGAGGTGAGTTTAATGGTTCTTACTCTAGAGGACAGAGTTCTGGAGGTTACTCAGTTCGACCCATTCAATCTTTACTACAGACTGTAGTTATGGGTCCACCTCAGACCGGTCAACAATTCTTTGAGAGACCTATTCTTGACTCCAGAGAGTGTTATGGATGTGGGGAGACTGGGCATATTAGGGGGAATTGTCCGAAATAGAGTTATAGACCCCCGATAGCTAGAGGTAGAGGTGGTCATGGTAGAGGCTGTTATTCTGGAGGACGTGGTGGTCGATGTAATGGTGGTCACCAAAAACGGCAGAGGTGATTGAAAACTGGAGCCACTACAACACAAACGGTAGGGGCAACGGACAGAAAAGTAATGGGGCCCATTGTTACGCTTTCCCTGGGAGGTCTGAAGCGGAGACATCAGATGCTGTCATCACAGGTAATCTTTGATTGTGATTGCATGGCTTCTGTATTGTTTGATCCTGGATCCACATTTTCTTATGTATCCTTCTCATTTGCTAATGGTCTAAATTTACATTGTGAATTACTTGACATGCCTATTCGTGTTTCTACTCCCGGTGGGTGAGTCTGTGATAGTGAAAAGGTATATAGGTCTTTGCTGGTGAATTTTGTGGGGAGCAACAACTTATGTAGATTTGGTTATCTTAGAAATGGTTGAATTTGATGTAATTCTCGGTATGACTTGGCTTTCTCCAAATTTCGCAATCTTGGATTGTAATGCTAAAACTGTGACGTTAGCCAAGCCTGGGACAGACCCGTTAGTGTGGGAGGGCGACTACACTTCCAATCCGGTTCGTATAGTCTCCTTTCTTCATGCTAAGAAGATGGTTAGTAAGGGTTGCTTAGCTTTCTTGGCATATCTCAGGGATGACACTACCCAAGTACCTTCGATTGAGTCGGTTTCAGTAGTCCGTGAGTTTTTGGATGTGTTCCTGCAGATGTTCCTGGTATGCCACCGGATAGGGATATTGACTTCTGTATTGATCTTGAACCGGGGTACTCGCCCCATTTCATATACCCCCTATAGATGGCTCCGCGGACGTGAGTTAAGAGAGTTAAAGGCCCAACTTCAAGAGTTGTTGAGCAAAGGTTTCATTAGACCAAGTGCATCTCCGTGGGGTGCTCCGGTTGGTGTTATTGTAAAGAAGAAGGATGGGAGCTTTCGGATGTGCATAGACTACCGGCAGTTGAACAAGGTAACTATTAAGAACAAGTATCTATTCCTCGCATTGATGACTTGTTCGATCAGTTAATAGGTGCCTGTATCTTCTCTAAAATTGACTTGAGATCCGGTTATCATCAATTGAAAATACGG